>CAEFZY010047300.1:0-59677 GCA_903066815.1 Brachyrhaphis roseni | reverse complement strand
AGATAGATAGATAGATAGATAGATAGATAGATAGATAGATAGATAGATAGATAGATAGATAGATAGATAGATAGATCCAAAATGTCTGTTGCGAAGAATTTATTTCAGCATCACACTATCCCATCGTATTTCAACTGCAAACAATAGATAAACAAAGAAAATCTTCAATTTACATGAGTTTGTGAAACCTGAACACCATGGTCCCACCACTTGCACAGTAACCCTTTTTACCACTAGGTGGTGCGCAAGTTCAATTTTATGAACGTCTCGTGTTTCAGTAACTTTCTGGTCGCACAAAACGCCAACACCACCACAATTAAAAGTGTGAAGAAGCCATTGTGTTGTTGGGTGACGAGTCTTTAAACGAGAGGGGGAAGAAAACAACAAATAAACAAACAAATAAACACCAATTGTTTTTCTCTCTGGGAGGAGATGAATAGATGACCGTCAGTATTATTTTTGCTCGCAGGGGGATTCAGGCAGACAACAGGAAACGCTAATTGCATCAGTTTGACAAAACAAATCGTCCTTTTAAAGCCACAAACACATTTTTTTTCTTCCTCCTTCTCTTTAGTCATTTGTGACGGATGATTGGTAAACAACTGAAGAGCAAGCCACTTTCACCCCTATTAGGAGTCTAATCCCAGGAGAGAGTCGGATGCAGTTTGTAGGAGTTAATGGGGAGGAAATAAAATGACCTACGGACTCATTTTCTGAAACATACGGAGGAAGTTAAGAAGTTTAAGCCACTTTGACTCAGACACCAGCGTGTATTTAAAATATATGATTAATATAAACTGTATATATTTCTACACATTAAATTAGTAGATAATTTAATAATAAAATTATAAACATGAACAGCGGAAAACTTAAGCTCACTCCCTTTCTCTTAAAAAAATAAAATAAATAATTAATAAATCTTTGGAAAGGCAAATATCCACCGCTAGAGGGCACTAAAATTAACATTTCCAATTTTCTGATCTGTGCTGTCTTTCATTCTTCGTAAATGTCACTTTTCCAGATTAGTATTCACGTCACACAACTTAGTCATTATCTATTTTCTTCTTTTTGTGTTTTACTCTTCAGAAGGTCCTGATATAAAACATTTTTTTAATTTTATTTTTAGGAATCACATAAGAATTAATTCTCTAAAAGCTCTTAAATTGGTGAAGAATTCCTGCATTTGGAAACAGTTTTAAAAAAATATTTGAGAGTCGGACGAAAAATAAATTACATTTGTTACACTGCTAATCAAAAAGACTGTGAATGATCAGCGACATAGGTGTGGTTGTGTTGCCATCAAAATAATGAAAAGATACAAATGGGTTCCATTACACGTGTGTTTTACTGATAACAAAACTCTTTGCCATAATGAGAAAAGATTAAAATAAAGCAGAACATCACAGCTGAATCAATTTTCTAACATAAAAAAAATTATATGGAGAGTACATCCAAATAATTGTATTTATAGTTTAAAGTTACTGAACTTTATTTTTTTTTTTACAATGTTTCAGAAACTTATGTACCGCCTATCAGGATTTTGACCGTTTTTTTCTTGGGATTGGGATGTCCAGGTGTCCAGAATTTTACAATCCGATCTGCAGAAAGATAAAATCTTTTCAAATCACTGTCTTCTGGATGTGCATGTGCATCTTAACCCTTCGTTTGGCATCACCACGTCTTCCCAATAGACTGAATGTGCTCTTTGGCTTTCATCCTCAGTGAGGCTATGCTGGAGTTCCTTGGGTTGGCTGAGCACTGGTACGTGGGCGGCAGGGAGCACATAGAACTGATGTGGGAAAGATGAGGACTGTGTCCCAGGGCTGGGGAGTTGAATATAGACGCTGGCAAGGAAGGAGGCATGGATGGGGGAGGAGAGGGAGCGTAGGCCCCTGGGAGGGTCTGTGAGCCGCTGATGAAGCCCGGCAGCGACTGCAGAGGGGCCGAAGATGTGATAGGGGTGGAGAGCCAGGGCTCCAGCGGCAGCCCGGAGCCCAAGGAGCTGGTGGTGGATCGGCCAAAAGACAGAAGAGAGGGGGAAGGGGTGTCCTGCAGCTTGATGGCGCTCACCTCCAGCTTCTCCTGACGACGCCACTTGGCTCGTCGGTTTTGAAACCACACCTAGAAAGAGGCGAGGATGGTAAAAAAACAAAACAAACAAAAAAAAACGGTGTAACAATAAAGTCAAATGTTGTATCTTTAACATTTATATTACAGCCCTTGTATGTAAGATATTAAAATATATGGACATATTATAATCGCTTAGTTAATAGATTTAAAAACTCTGTTACTATGTTACATATAAGTGACAGGATTGGATTGAGGGAATTACTCTTAAAAATTCCTTTTAACTTAAAATATGATTTGTATTTTCAGTAAAAGCAGATAATTGTATTGCTTTATTATTATTATTATTATTATTATTAGAAGTATTACTTCTGTTGTTCTACAGTTGAAGTTCTAAAAAGAAACTGCTCAGTCCATTGTGAACAGTTAGAAAGTTATTTATTTGCATTTATTTTTCTAGTTTTAGAATTTACAACACACAAAATGAGGGTAAGATGCCACTTCAAATGAATCATTTCTGTATTTTACATATGAAGGGACACTCTGGACTTCACTCACTCAAAACTAGAATGAGTTCAGAATCGATCATTTTTAATCTCAGTTTAAAACCCATTAGGCACATAATACTAGGGACCAGGCAGGCTTTTATTGGGGTATTTATTCTATTTTTGAGATATATTTCATTTTTATTCCCTTGCACTGCTTTTGGTATATAGATTTTAAAATGTGTCTTGTCAAAAATATTTGTGAAAGACTGGTTTAAGGTGGAAAAATAAAATGTAAGTAGCCTACAGCTTTTGATGCGACTTTTTCTATATTCGTGTATTTTACAATTAGAAAAACCTAGCGCATTATAAACATATTCATACGTAAGCAAATTATTATTATTATTATTATTATTATTATTATTATTATTATTATTATTATTATTAATGAAGAGACTTGACTATGACAGAAAACAACTAGTGGCATTATTTTGGAGGCCATGTCCCACCTGCACTCGGACCTCCGGCAGGTTGACCTTTAGGGCCAGCTCCTCTCTGCTGTACACGTCTGGGTAATGGGACTTCTCGAAGGCCCGCTCCAGTTCGTGGAGCTGGAAGGTGGTGAAGGTGGTTCGGTTCCGGCGGTGCTTCTTTTTCTGGTTCTCGTCGTCGCACAGCTTGCCGTCTCTGTCCGGTGAGTCCGGACCTGCGGAAGCTTCCCCCGTGCGCACACCTGCTACGAAGGAGAAGGAGGCGTTCAGGGACTCACAGAAAAAAAAGGCGAAATTACTGGTTTTCTTAGAAAAGTTTAAAGGACAGACCTCTATTTTTTTTTCTTTTTGAGTTATTGTATTTTTGTCTGCTAAAACTTTCCTTAGCTTTTTATGAAGCAACACCTTCTACATTATTTGACCCCACTTGTGACTTTACCGAGGAAACAGAAGTTGTGACTATCCACAACAGTGGCTTATTACTAAAAAAAAAAAAAAAAGTAATAAGCCAATATATCCTTCAAATATTATTGTCAGAAATGAAATAAAAAGATACAAAAATTAAATCTACTCACTGTCACAACAGTCAGTGTAATGGCTTTTCTTCCTCTGGGTCACAGTAACATTCCCGCTGCGGTCCGGGTCTTTCTGTGTCCGGGTGTAAGAGGCTGAGTGGTGGAAGATGGTGTCCTCTTTGAAGCCCAGGATGGCCTCGATGCTGTGGACGGTGGACGGGTTGGTTCCCGGGCTCTGCATGGAACGTGCGGAGGGAGAGACGCGCTCATCCATCATCATCATCATTTGGGATGTAGATCCTAGCAGCCACATTGGTCGCTTCAAGTCCAGAAGAAATGTCAGAATTCACAGATTCCTACTTTTTTTTTTTTCTTCTTCTACCGAAACTTTTCCTCTCTTCTCAAGTCTTATTTTGGAAAAGTTCTCTCTGTTGTCATGGAGCACCTTTGCTGATGGTTTTTAAAGTGGTGCTTGTGCGGGACACCCCTCCCACGTCACGTCACAGAGGGGACGTCCTGCTGGATTTAGGGGGTAACATGCAGCCACCAGCCTTCACCCAGCAGAACTCCACCCCATCCCCATCCCAAGTGCATCAGCGTGCCTCTAAACCTACTTACATAAATCTTAAAACCATCTTTCCTCTTCTCCAGATGTCATGTTCATGTCAGCGTGTGGAGGGGGAGAGGGGAGGGAAAGATTAAACCCACAGATTAAGGTACAACAAAATCATAATTACAGGATCTCTGGTGAGATCACGGATTGCAAGATGACAGCTTAATATTTAATCACATCTTCAAGATATTGTCACCAAAAAATGAGTTTGTTCGTTGAATTGTTTTGCCTCTCAGAAACATAACTGTGGTTTTCACACATTCAGATCTCAAACTGCCATAAATATATAAGCTAATTGAAAAATAAATAAATAAATAAAATAAAATAATTAACAGTTTATCTAACAAAAAATTTTCAAAAAAATTGTCTAATGTTCAATAGTGTGACTAATGCATAAACAACAACAATTTGAGCTTATAGCCACTTAACAAACAAACATTAACAGCAGTGTGGTAATCCTTCTTAAGGGGATTAGTTATTTTACTCAAAAGAGTTAAAACCCCTAAAACTATTTCGTTTTCCCTAATTAAAGACGTTGACCTGTGTTGGCCCAACAGAGAGGGGGTCCATGAAGAATAGCAGGATACTAAATAATGTCTTAACTTAGACCACAGAGCATAAGGTAGGTGTATAACTAAGTCAGTTTATGAATATAAAAAAAAAGCTCTTATTTTATTAGTCTGCCTAGTGAGTCACATACACAATAGTAAATCCATTTCAAAACACGTTTACCATCTTGGAGAATTTAAACTGAAAAAGCAAAGCTATAAGTTGCTGGTAATCTCAAAGAGAGGCTTCAAAAACCACAAAGCTGAAAATAATTCACTGTGTGAAATTATTTATTTCCAGCCTGCAGAAATCAAATGCAAAAACTAAAAAAATAGATAAATACAATGGACAGAAATAAAAGAAACAATTCATGATTCAACTAGGACACAAGAGTTTTTATTGGGCTTACAAAGTCAAATTATTAATGAGTCTGACAATAACATGGACAAATGAACATTTTTAAGTTTTGGACTTTGCTTTATTAACATATGTCTGCAAGTATGAGAGATGATACTCTCATGGAGACTCCTTAGGTTGTTAAATAAGTAAAGTTGGTGAAAGGACACAAGCTTGAGAGAATCGCGTGGAAGACAAAAATATATATGAGAAGATACCATTAACGCTCACTCTCTAAGATTTGTTTGTTAAAAACTCAACTAGCCGCAAACTGAATCCTGGTTGACGTAGTGCCTGTTCACAAGATTAGCAGCTAAAATATGGGGTGAACTCAGGTAAAAATTGAGTGAAAGTCAATGAAAACAGGAAAATGAAATGTTTTACCCCATTGAATTGATATAAAACTAGATGAAATAGCGAGTTTACACATCCCCGACTTGCTGTATAAATGAACTGTAAAGAGTCTGAGCTGCTCTGAGTTGCTCTAAAGATCTCAGCTTTTGCAATGTTCTCAAAAGACTTCAGAATGAGGAAGGTAAGAGACACAGGATGGAAAACATTTTGTGTCTTTGGGGATTTACACGGGATCACAGATACAATCACTGGATCTTTCCAGAACCTGGGCACTCAGTGAAGTAAGAGAGACTTTGTGAAGATAAAAGACAGGATGCCAGCCAGCTGTTTTGCAAACTTCTTCAAAAGTCTGTTCCTCAAATTTAGTTTTGTAAAATGAGGACCCATTTTTTAATAATAAGTTTTATGTTGATTTTTTCAAGCTTTATTATCATTTTGATAATTACTGTGATCAACATCAGTTATGTCACTCCGCATCTTTTATCTGATTGTTTACAATATTTGGCAAATCTTTAAGTAATTATTTTAGGCTTTAACTTTTCTGACTCTGATAGTCAGTGAAGACACATCAATAATTCAAGAATGATGTAAATCATTCGACTACCTCGCAGTCTGAAACATTTTATCCATTATAATTTTACAGTAACTTTAAATTACATTCAACATTGCATCGTTACATTGTGCAGAAAGATAAAAAAAAAAAAAATGGTCACTGGGAAAAAGATGGACTCAGTGAGGGAAAGATGGCACAGGCCAACAACCTTGGCAGCGCTGATCCTATTAGATATAATCTCCAGAGTTTACAAATCCACAGCAGTTCAAACTTGGCTTCTTGTAAAACTCGGAACGCCGCAGTTTCCCATCAACCAGCCCCCCAGAGCCTCACCCTGAGTCTCCTTAGCCTAATCTTTCCTAACTGTTTGGATAATGCCCAATTAAATTAATACCTATTTATTTTTCACTCTGTTATCCCTGATTTGTGTAAATAAGATTAATTGCAGCTACCCAAGGTTACATGTTTTCTGGCTGTGTGACTGAATTTGACGGATAACCATCATGGAAACTATTAAGGATTTAAATTCAAAGAACGGAAAATATACTTATCAGTGAATGTAAGCATCCACAATTTTTCCATAATTAATTGGACTTATTGGGTTTTAATGGCAAGAACAATTATCAAAATTAAGTAGCTAACACTGTTTTCCCAGGGATTCAAGATGCTAACTCCTCTCCTGTGCATTTGATTTTCTGTTATTCAAACTGGGCTAATAATAAAAAAGTGAAGGGAAAATAAAAAATATTATTATTATTATTTATTTATTTTTTTTAAATTCCACCACTGACTCATTGCTTGTGTTTAACATGCATTTTTATTTGAACAACAAATTGGTCTTCTCACAATCACATACATTCAAGCATTTCAAAAACACACATCTGTCGCCTTTATGATTTATGTATTTATACAATAAGTTTGTGCAAATCTGCAAATGTTTTTGCGAAGACTTAATCCAGCTGAAATTATTGCAACACCTGAAAATCACATGCTTTCGTGCAACACCAAAGGTGGTGACTAAATATAACAAACATTTATACAGCAGAAACAAAAGTAAAAGAAAGAAAAAAAAACAATAAAACTGAGAGGAAAGTTGCATAACTCAGGAAGGATTGGTTTTCTATCAGCACATCTTGGATTACCTTGACTTTCTTTTTAATGAAAAAAACACACACACATACACACACACATATAGAGACTAACCTGTCTCATTTCATGACAACACTGAACAGTAAGAGTGGAAGGATTGGGCACCATCAACACAATATATTGTACTGCAAATTTGTGTGCAAAAAAAAAAAGAAAAACAACTATAAAAGGAAAACTTTATAGCAGATTTTCTGATGGTTTTAATATAACTTTTTATGATTTGAATCAAATAATGTGACATAACATGAGAGAGGGCTTATTCTCAACAAATGTATAGAACCTCAGACTCACAACTTGGTTTATTCCAAGCAATATGTTAAATTATTATCTTAACAATCCCTGTCTTTCCGCCATTTGCTTTCGCCACCCTTGGCTGTTCACATGACAGAGCACTTCTCCTCTGCTTTGCTCTTCAGCTCGGTCACCGTGGCAGAGGCTTTTTCCTTCAACTGGTCCATGTCCATGTTCTGCAGGTTTTGAAACTGGCCCATTAGGGAGTCCTTGCCCTCCTCCTCCGTGGCGTCCTCGTCCACCATCTTGAGCAGCTCCTCGGGCACGTCCACGTCGTCCCCGGCCATCTCTATCATGTTCTCGTCCTGCTCGCTCTGCAGATGTCAATGTTAGGTAGGAGAATGTGGTCAGGAACCAATGAGCTAAGATTCAGACATCGAGATATATATTGACCAATCTGATACAAGAAAAATGTCAACTTGTCCTTCTGCAAGATGAGTTGTGATTAAGGATGATTTATGGTTGTTTGCATTCATTTTGGAAAAGGAAAAAAAAATCATGTTGCATTAACATTTTTCAAGATGATTGCAGGCAAACTCCTCAGTAGTTCTTTTAAAGGTTTGTTTAAAAGTTGCTGGAAAGAGGAGAAAAACGAGGGCCTTGCTGCCTTGTTTTAAAGCTCTGCTTTCAAAAAACTAATTTTGCATCAACTGACTTTTGGTTGTCAAAAAGCTGTAAACTTCTAAAAATAAATAAATAAAGAGAAACATGTGAAGAAACAAATTCATGTTTTTTTTTCTTTTTAGCTTGACATTTGGTTGAACTCCACTTAATACTTTCTCCTTACTTTTATCCGTTCTTTTGTATGACTTATTGCATGTTTGTTAGTATCATTACAATTATATTTCGAATTTTTTAAATCAAAAATGTAAAGTTTTAGGTTTTGTTTTTATGCCTTTGTGTTATGCATAAACGTAATATCTATATTTTTATATTGTCTGCACCTGTCCTCTGCATTTCCTTATTACAAATACAATTGTGAGTTTATTCATCAGTCCTAACAATATTAGGACTGATGAATAATGATTCATGATTCAGTCTAATAATGATTGATATGTTGTTTGCTTAGTTTGACATTTGAGTGTGACTGATTTTAGCAGAATTTTGTCTTTGTCCTGTAAACACTTTGGGTTACACTTACAAATTGCTGCATAATTATGAACTTATTGGAAAAATAAACATTTGTGTTTGACTTTTTAGGTAAAAACGCTGCTTTGATTTTACTGTTGCACAGTAAAATACATTGAATGGATCATTTAGAAGCAAACAATAATGAAAACAACCTAATGTGAATATTTGAGGATATTTTGTGTTTTCCATGGGTTTCTGACTTTAAGTTTCCTCCTCTTTATTATTAAATCATAAGCCTCATAAGCAACTGAATGTGGATAGGATCTGCCCTGTGACTACTTTAAAGTTCAATCTGTGGGATTATCTCAGACCTGATTTAGCCTTTCTTCCCAGGTACGGTCTAAAGATAACCTCTGTAATGTTGTGCGACTGTCTGCTTCCAACTTCCTGTTTCTCTTAAGAAACTACACTTTCCCCACAAATTCTAGATGAACTTTATGAATAACATTCTATTACACAAATCTTATTAACTAGAACAACAAACTCAAGTTTCCTTTTTGGAAAAAAACAAACAAAAAAAACAAGAAAACAGCTAATGTTCAGACTTGTTACTTTTCTGGCCTTACATGTGATATAAACATAATTTAATGAGAACAACAATATGTTATTGTTCAAATGTTATTACTTGTTTGCTTTCAAGTCATATTGATATTTAGCTAATGTCTTTAAAAATGAAGCAATTAAATAAAATGTACCAAGTGGTTGAAAAAGGAAACCAGACATTGATGTGCCTTTAGCTGAAGGCTATAAGAGCAGCATCACAAGACTGAATCAACTTCTCAGTCATTTACTAAAAAACTTCAGGATTGAAGAGTTTAAGTTACATCTCTACATACCTTTTTCGCTCCCTCCATTACAGTTTGTTTTGTCTGTCAAGGCTCCTCTGAAATCCACCAATTGCCCAGTTTAGAACCACTAAAGTAAATGCTGCAGTTTACTGGAGCCAGATCCCTCTGCCGGGGTTCGCCCTAATAGGCTTGGAACACCTGCTCTGTGGCATTTGGCTTTCTGAGACTAAAGGTGCAACAAGCCTTTCTTAGTAATCTCCTCCTGAACTGACTGCAGCAGCCAAGTGCTGCTGTCATACAGAGATGACCTCAGCTAAAACCCGACCAAAGAATGAGCTGAATTAGTAGATTTTTTTTTCATTTTTTGCATTTTGTTTAAAAGGGCTGTTAGATACATCCTCCTCCTGTCTTTGTTGTGGAATTGCAATGTTTACAGTAATTAGGAGCTGTTTTATAGTTTTTATAATATTACTGATTGATTTTTCTCCTGCTGTGGCTTCTTTGCTTTTCACTTTTATATTAACCTGCTGTTTCTTCCATCTCCAAGGTGATTTTTGCTATTTTTAAGCTGCAGGATTAAAAGCCCCAACATAGAGTGACTGGAAAACTTCAGTATTAGCTAAAAATATCCAAAACTTTTTTTTTTTTGTTGGGGATTTTTGGGCGTAGTTGGATTTCATCCTCTTAGAACCTGTAGTTTGGTATTAGCTTCATAATTATCCAAACCACAATTGGATTCAGAATCATTGTAAACTGAGTAAACAATCGGCTTCACAAAACAATAGACTTTTTGTCATATAGTTTAAAATCCTTTAAATTAGATGTCAGAGAAAGGTGGTGAGGTGGGAAGGAATTTCCTCCAGCTTGGCCAAGAAAGATCTAAAATTGTCTTTTTATGTCTGAATTACTTTATAGAGAGTAAAACACCAACTTTCTAGGCAATAGGTACGGTACATAGATAAGAAGTACTTATTATTCTCATGAATATTTATTCTAAATTTCTACTTAAATCTATGTAGCAAAATCAAAATTAGGAATGAACTGTAACAATCAATGTGTTAGATTGTTTATGCAGCAGTACAAATAGTTGCTACATTCTATTTTAGATAAAAAGAAATTTGATTTAGCATATTTTTCTAAACTTTTTGAAATGACTAAGACAGTGGAATCACAATATTTTACTCAAGGTTATAATACAGTAACAACCTCAAACCAGGCAATTCCCAAGTCATTGATAAAACATAGTACATGGATAGAGCGTAAGGCATTTCTTCAAGGTTAGTTTTACACCCTATGTTTTGTCTTGTTGGCCATGTGGTTAAATTGCATCTTAAAGGATATAAATTTTCTCTTTGGGTTTGATAAGGATGTGATTGTGTAGCACCGTAGTTCTGAAACCACCCATGGAGGTACTTGGGCTAACTTTGGTAATACTCAGGATACATTTTGGCATCATTATTTTCCAAATGAAAAATCTGTACTAAAGACTTCTGATAAAAAAAGTGTAGTGACAATGCATGGTTTGTTCTGCTTATCTCCAAAGTTTGACTTGGATCTGGGAGTGACATAAAACCGAGCTTAACCTAGTTTTAGTTGTCAGTTTTAAAAATGATTGGATTCCTCATTAATGACCAGTGACCAGGTTTGTGTCTGTTAGCAATACAATAATGATGTATTCCTTAGTATTTGCAATTTTGAACACTCTAGCAACACGTTCCTAAAATGAAGTTGCAAGTGTGAGATAGTATTATCGCCGAAAGTCATAAAAACACCAAACACTGTGTTGCTGCAGCTATGACTGTAAATGTATGGAAGCCATTTTGGGTTTTTGCACTTGTTTCACATTTCAAATTTTGAATATTTTTAACCATTCTGTTAATATTTTAAACAAAAAATTTAGGAAAAACATGACTTCTAAATGAAAATGGAACATATATTTAAACAGAATCCTTCAATTAATGATACTATTTCCAATGAATACAAATTTCTTCCTTTAAATAAGTGGGAAAATATCTAAATTAAATCATGAAAATGTACTATTCAGTCAATATGGAATTATGGTAAGTTTCCTGACATGCTGAATAAAGACAACTATATTATTCAACATGTAAAGATAAAAGATATATTTACCTTTGGCAGTCTGTATTTGTCTCTGAGACACACTCTGAGCGTTGCCCGCTCTGCCTTTTTGTGTAAGAAATCTGCATCCCTTTCCATCCTGGACAAATAAAAAAAGAAAACAATCTCAAATTTGTTTACTCTCGGTCACAAAATCACGTTACAGATTAGTTAATATATCCCGAATGTAGACAAGTTTTTTTATTGACTTGCATATAAGTTTGTGATTAACTTGTTAAACATATGGAAGAAATGTCAATGCTGGAAATTTACGAAAACCTTGTAGATTCAAAGGCCAACAACAAAGTATACTTCATACTCTTTCGTGGAACATCTAAGCAACATTGCCAATTATTCTTTATATTATTTCTTGGTTGCCTATAAAGAAAAAATAAATATAGAGAGGGTTTCTATGAACTTTTTAATTTTACCCAAGTTATGGTGATGAAGTAAAATAATTGCACATCTGCAGAACAAAATCAAACATGTAAATAATTGTCTTTCTCTTGTTGAGACTTGTTTATTTTTGATTCAGATTTTTAATTTTTTTTATCATTCAACTTCCTTCTGTAAAACAAATGTTTGATTCAAGTATGTGAAACCCTGAATATATTCCTACATATTCAACAAAGCTCCTAGTGCACTTTACCTCAGCCATTTCAAGAGATTACCCATCCAGGCTTACCTAGAATTTAGTCAAAACATCAAAACAGGAGTGGTTTTCAAACGTTTCATCTTTCCAAGTCAGATGTAATTGAAAACCATTTTTACTGCTACTGTTTAAAAAATAGTTATTTTATTTTTGTGTCATTCATATCATTTTACTTTAAATGTTTATGATTTTTTTTTGTGTGTGAATGCCATAATTTAATCTTATCTTTCAAGAACCAAAAGATTTAGCCCCACGGACAAAATATATACAAGAAAAAAAATCTTCTTGGTTAGTCTCTTTTGTGACCTTCAGAAATAGATGCCCCTTTTAAGAACTCAACTTTTTCATTGTTCAAAAACATAGAAGTTATTTTATTATGCATTTTTTTTGTGTGTGTGTGTGTTACTAAAAGATGTGGACTTTTGACAGTGAGGGAAAAGCAGAGAGAGACTGAATGTAACAAAACAATATGTCAAGGTCAGATTTTATTCTCTGCAGCCATTTTGTTTTCCACAGGCCAGTGGCAACTGCTCAAAGTGTAGTTTGGTCCATGTTTCTACTTACTTCTCCTCTACCAACTGTTTTTGGTACTCTTCATACTCCTCGCGTGTCATCCCAGCTGCCTTTGCAGGATCTGACGGAGTGGCCTCCTCCTCTTTGTCGCCTCCACCACCAAGACCCATTCCTGACAGGGGGTTCCCAATCATGCTCTTGATCAAAAAAGCCATCACGAGTTCTTCCGAGTGTTTACTCTCCAAGGAGGGGGATGTTTTCGTGGACTGAAAAAGTAAACGGTTCTCCTGGTGCTTCGCTTTCGCTTCCTGTAGCTTTCCAATCCAGTGGTAGCTCCCTAGCTAACCTCCTGCTTGCCTACAGAGTCAAGGACACACTGATGACAAGCAACAGACACATACATGCGCACGCCAACACACACACAGACTGCCATAATCTGGATTTAATCCCTTCTGCTTCACTATACTAAGAGGCAGATGGCCTGCTTTTTTATCTATTTTTAAATCATGGAGACCTTTCTGGATGTTTTTCAAAAATTTATTTTTAAGGTTTGAAGCCCTTTTTAGGCAAAACTTTTACCAAAACTCACAGAAGGCCTGAAGGCTACATGGACAGTCTCTTTCAACCAAAAACAGAGGCTGTGTACTTCCACCTACTGCTGCTTAATCATATTAGAGAAGTTCAGATCGGCCCATGTGCAGCTTACACTGCTGAGATCAAGCATAGGGGAGGGAGGGCCAGGATTATACTGTATTCTTGTTTATCCCAATGAAGCCATCCTTCATGCAATGCTATTGTTGAATAGGAACATGACCGGCTAAAGGTGTGAAATGGGGAGGAGTCATTCCATCATGGTCTTTCGTAGGCCTGTAGCTCTTTTCACAAGCATATAAACAGATTCATTACATACAAGTAGCGCAACAGTATTCTCTCCTCTGGTATTATACACATTTTTTCAAGCATAATTTCAAGAACACAATGACACAGCAGAATTCAGATGAAGATAATGTGATTATCAAGTAGGAATGTGAGCTCATCTCCTGCTCAACCTAATACTTTCTCATTTCATTTCCACTAAAACATTGCGATATGCCAATTTTTTTTCTTTCCATCTGCATCCAAGTATACACCAGTGCTTTTTGCTCCAGAAAAAGAACCCCACTTTGTAGGTTCATACACTGAGTCAGTGGTTTTATTAGGGTTTTAGAATAAAATTATAATAATGTGATTATAGATGATGTATGGAAGATAACTTGTTAGGGAGTAAAAGCTGTATGGCCTACCGCTGAGGAGACACCTGTGGACTGTGAGACAAAAAAGACAAACAGTATGTCTGACCGGACAGGCAGTTACGACTTCATGCTGACCTGGCTTAAAACAATATGATCGTCACTTCAAGCGTTTTCCAATTCATCATACCTGCAGGAAAATACTTAAATATAAATTATAACGTTTAACATTCTTTTTCAGACTGCCTAGAAACCCTGCAGTAATCAGAAAAGGATCCAGTCAACACCTTTTTTTTAAAGCTCAGTATTAGATTGCTTTATTAAAATAAACTATCATACCTGTCGTACCTATTTTTAGTGTTTTTCTGAACTGGTACAGCACAGATTTCTCTATTAGGGAGGAAGAGGAGCAGACAGCCTTCTTTATCAATGACTGTCCTGATTTGCTTTATGAAAACAACACATTCCCTGCAGGTTGAAATGTAAAGTGGTCATCTGACTTGAGAAGTTATAGAAAGAAAATCTTAAGGAAACACAGTAGGGGTGGTTCGATATGGACTTAAAGGTTTTATCACAGTATTTTGCAGTAGCATTGTGATCATGTTAAAAGTGACAATAAGAACTATTTGTTAAGTCTTAGCTAACAAATAATGCTCATTTGTGAAGTATGATGAGGTGTGATTTGTTGCGCTGTAACTGTATTTTCTAATTTATTGACACTTTCATTGAACAAACACTGGTCGTTAATACTGATGGCCTGGCGGGGTTTTAAACATTAATTGGAATTTATCAATCTAAAACCTTATGACATGAAAGTTATCATGATAAATAATATAAGTGACCACCCTAATAACATACTGCTGTATGTTCCAGATATCTTTAGAAACAAATGACAAAGTCAGACTTTTAGGCGACACGCTGTAAGAATATTATAGCTCAACACTACAAACCTTTCACCCAATCACCTCATCCTGCTATTTTAGGCTACTCAAGCCAAACATTTAGCAACTCCACTTTAACATGTCCTAACACCTCTTATGCAAAATGTATCAGGCTCATCAGTTGAGTGAAGGCATCCTAAATAAATGCCCAAGCAACTGACTTGTATTAAGATTAACTTCTGAACCTCTCTTGTATGACTGAACTCATTAGAGCATTATTTAGTGTAGATTACTCATGTTCAAATTGTCATTTTATAAAGAAAAAAGCAATAAAAAAGACACAGTGGCTGGTTTTTAACGGTTTATGTAAATTGTTCAGGTAGATTCAGCCTTTTTTTTTTTTAATTATCCAGAAGAGAAAAACTGAAATGATTCCTTGATGTATGGGTCACTGAAAATATGTAGGATTTTATACAAAAATACGCACAATATACACTTTTAGACACAGGTTGTCTTTTATCTTCAACTGTTGGTTAAGTTTTATGAAGTGAGCCCAAGGCAGATCCCAGATTTCAAAAAAACAAAATCTAAAGCTCTGACTGAACAGAAATACTGAAAGGATCATGTTGCATCATGCTGAAAAGTCTCATACCGTCACTCACACACAATTGGCAGATCAAATTAAAAATGTTCTAATAATTAAAACAAAGTCTTACTCCACAAAAGCAGTTTCCACATACAATAACTTACAATCTGAAATTGATTGAATCAAAAACAAAAAAAAAAAAATCTGACATTTCCTCATGCATACTGTTGTTCTAGAAACCAACGTCATCAAAAGAACTTCTTGGCTGCTGCTTCCTGTTGACTTCTGCAATTAGGACAGAAACAAATGGGTGTTTTTAAAAGTCATACGGACATGTTTGACAAATCAATACCAGAGTTACTCACTTGTACATGATGTAGCAGAAGAATAAGACCGTCTGGATGACAACAAATATTGCAAAATGAACAGTGGATAAGCAGGAAGGCATGGGAGGCAGCTCAGGACACTTTACCACCTTATCTCCTGGATTCTGCAAGTAAAAAAAGATCAATTTACTATGAAACGGTCATTACAAGCCGTTTATATTATGAAATAAACTCAGTAATGTGACCAGTCAACACAACCCTTACAGACTATTTCTTAATCCGGAGCTGCTTCAGAATTTCAAAGCCTTGAGAAATACCTGAACGTTACGCTGCACCAGGTGCTCCACGTCTCTTTTCACTGTGTGAAGATTCTCTTTGATGTCGTTGAAGTGTTGAATGGTCTCGTATGTCCCCACTCCGCCTGCATTACCCTGGTGCTGGACTGAACCGATCTGCTTCAGAGACTCATGGAAGGAGCTTCTGTAGACAAGAAAAAAAAAAAAAAAAAAAGCGACAGACATGTTATAGAGATGCTGAACTGCTAGGTTAAACCGTCTAAGTGTCTCCCAAAGGACTGAAAGAGACTAAGAAAAGGAGACTTGGTGAGATGTGAATATGCTGTGTGGTTTTGTTTAATTTCAGAAAAAGAAAAGGTCTACAATTAATCCTTTAATCTCCATTCACTCCTCCTTACATATTCTAAAAGTTCAAAAACAGAAAATTACCATCTGATAAAAGAGGTCATGATTGCCAAATTAATCCCCTCATAAAATATGTTCTTACAACAGATTACAAGCAAAGAGGGTTAAGAAACAGAGCAGAAACTATCTGGATTATCTCTAATGTATAACAGGCCAGCCATGATACTGGACATCAAATTAAAATGTGGATTTTTCAAGACCAAAACAAGAAAAATTTATATTTTATCAATTGTTTATTATTCACTAGATTTGCCTACAGTGATATTCTTTTTGACAATATAAGAAGTAGACTAAATTGTTTAAGAATATATGAAACAATATTGGTCAAGGAAATTCTCAGTATTTTAATATTGCTTTAACTGAGGTTCTTATAAATGTTCATCTTAATGCAACGTTATCCACGGTTTAACAAATAAAATGGAAAAAATGTTTACATTCTGACATTAGTTGAATGTGTATAATGATAGGGGAAAAAAAATTACATCTGTAACCTAAAGGTTTTCTGACAAATTTTACATTTAGTTCTACCAACAACAGCCTTTATATGATTCTTACAACCCATAATAGGACACAGAACAATAATTATCAATGCATATAACCGTAATTCCCTGCTGACTGAAAAAGAGGCCGTAAATCTGCACTTTCACATTCAATTTCCTCTGTATAGCAAGTTTAAATAGAGTATAGCATTCTTAGAAAAAAATCTAAGCCTGGATCACATTTCTCGGCAAATTGTCGTTTCTTAAACTTGATTACGAACATGGAGAAAGCAATAAGTTTCCCTTATCATCTTAAAACACGTCTAAGGCGATTACGAAGGAAAAAGTGCGCTGACAAATCAACAGAATTTCCAGCGGCGTAAGTAGGAAGACCCTGGGGGAGGATTGCTGCGACAAAATCAATTTGAGGGGAAACCATGTTTTGCTTGTGTATGACAGATGTATTTAAAGACTACTAATCTGATAAGGACAAAACAGTGCTAAGATGTGGCCTTTTCTTACTGAGCCACATGGCCGAGGTCTGAGACAGGGATGACATATAAACAAAATCTAATTTGTGTCACCATAAATGGAAAAAAAAAAAAACACACTTAAGAAAGTAAATGAGCATTTATTAAACCCTGCATATAATCTTCATCTCCTACGACTGACCCATTTATGAGCAGAAAGCCCTCTTTGTGATCAGATTTCATCTCTAAATATACAAACTGTGTTTAAATGACAGAGCAGGATAAACTGAGAACTTAATCTACAAAGTAATACAGATCAGCCGCTCACATTAGCACATTAGAGGGGGGCAGCTGCAGCCTTTTGCCAGTGTCTGAACTTATTTATCCTAAAGAATACTAATACAATCCCTCTGCTTAGGTTAAAATGGAAGGCTTGAAAATATTTTATGTTTGCCGTCTTATCTATTAGATATTGATTTATGTAAAAAGCATGTGAGATTACATTTAGAACAGAAATAAATCAGAGTCAAGCCGTGTGCAAGTTATTCAAGTTATTATATCGAATTGTTATTCATATAATTTTATATCAATTTTTTTTCTGATTCATTCGCATAAAGATGAACAAAACAAAAAACACTTGGCAAGGTTGGCTCTTCACAAAGAAATGTTTTACAATTCTTTATAAATGCCATTTATAAAGAAATGGCATTTCTTTATAAAATATGTGATAAAAATATCACATATTTTTATGTGATACATAAAAATATGTATCACATATTTTTATGTGATACATAAAAATATGGGTAAAATTTATACACTGACCCAAAAGTTGTTTTTATGAAATAGTTCATATCATGTCTAAAATAAAAGATAATATAAAAATGTAATTATAATAAAAAATAAACAGAAAACACCACAATAAGATTTATTTTTCCTATCCGATATATTTACATCTGCATCTATACAAATGGAAAATGGGAAGGGGTGTGTTATTCAGCAGTGATGGTATTTATTGTATTATTAACTCAAGTTAAAAAGCAAAATAAAATGCAAAATGGGCACAAATTGTTTGATTTAACTTTTAAGGAATAAAATAATTATGAAAAATGTTACTAAAAATATAGACTAGTCAAAGTCTTTACCTCTTTTATCAACACTATGAAAATTATGCTCAATAATAAGAAAAACATACCATAAATTTCTCAGGCGTAGTGGATAAAAGCTTAAAAATTCAAGGTAATACAACCCAAGATAGTTGAAACAAATAATTTCTTTATCATCTGTGAAGCTGAAAACAAAGCCATGCATTATCTAACACTGGGATTGATAAGGTATATGCATATATTTTATTAATCTGCTGCAACAAAATCCTAACATCATCAGCTCATATGCTCTTGACAGCTAAAATGACTAGTTTTACTTACTGTAAGAACTGAAATCATCCCATCTTTTTTGAGGTTTTGTCATGATGGGCAGAATGATGAAATCTCTTAAGCTGTATTATCGTAGGATCAAATTCTGTATAGTTTCTCATTTTCAATTGGAAACCATTTCAGGTTAAAAAGCAATAAAAAAATAAGGAGATTAAAGCTAAATATTATTGCATCTATCATGCCACAAATATTTTTATTTTAAATCAAGTAGTTTTTTTGAAATTTGAAATGTCATAATTTAATTAGTCATATTACCTGATAATCATTGATTAGTGATTAGCAAATCACTAATTATATATCCGAGCAAATAAAGATCATATGTGGCATTCCTCAAGGCTCCACACTTGGGCCACTTTAATTCAACTTAACAGCCACATTTGTATTATACTACAATGTCTCTTACAATACAATAACATAAAACTTAATATTTCTGTCACCACTTGACCATAGTACACTACAGTCACTGAGGCAAAGGTGGTAGGAGTTCATCCTGCATCCGGTGGGTTGCTGATTACAAAACAAACCAACATTTATTGAATTCTTCCATAAAATGATATGAGTAATATATAGAGAAAAAAGACATGAACATAAGTGGAAGATGTGTGATGATTATCCTCAATCTGCGAGTGGCAGCCATGTGCATTGAGAGAGCAGCAGAGACTCATAAGGTGGTGGCAGAGATGGGGGGTGAGGAAGGATGGGCGACTGTGAAAGAAGCTGTTACAGCAGCTGGATTATCAGGCTGGTCAGCACCTGTGATTTTACAGCCATGCTGAGATTAAATATGATTTAGGAGATTTATCCAGCAGGATTTCCCTTGTTTTTCTCGGGTATCATGAATGTGTCTTCATGTTTGTTGCAAAAAACAACTAGTTTTTAAGAATAAGTACTGTAGTGCTGGTGCTCACCTCAGTTCGTTCAGGTTTCTGAGAAGCTCCTGCTGGGTGGAGATAACGGAGCTGAGCTGCTGACTCGCAGAATCGAGCTGAGAGAGAAATACAGATTAATTGTCTGAGGGATAAACACTCTTGTGTTGATGTTTGACAAAACAGCAGACTAAAAATTATAGTGTTTACTGTATAGCCCAAAATTATTCATAACTCTGGCACATTTAGTTTTTCAATTATTTTCATTCAACCAAGAAGTTTGTTTCTGATAGAAAATCAGAGATGCATCTAAAAAAAAAACATAGAAAACTTGTAAAACAAGTAAAATCATTTCTCTCTTTTTATTTCCACTTGAAAATAATGGAGACCCTTCTCAATAATCAATAAAACAGTCATTAAGCGAATGAACTGAAAAACTCAGCAGTTTACCGTTAGCTGGCTTTTTTTCCAACCTAAATATACGGAAGTAAGCCAAATATATAGTTAATAACACAGAAAACCAGTAGAGTTAAGACTTCGTTGAACCCCAGGTCAGTTCAGTGTAAATCCAAACATCGGTGCTTTAGGCTCACCTGTCCTGAGCCGGCACTTGTCCCCTTCTTGGAAATTTCGTCTGTGATAACTGAAACATATCTACGCTGCTCATCCAGAATCATAGCGAGCTGCCGGTTGATCTGCTTAATTTCCAGATGGATCCGGTTCTGGCCCTCAAACACCTGACGAATCTCACGGTCATTCACACTTTCGTAAAAATCGTCGACTGAAACGCACACAAACGACCAACAAGAGTCAAAGGTGAATCACTAAAGTTTTTATACATGCACTGAGAACTCTATGCATGTTCTGGTTTTATAATTGAAATATAACTTTCAAATACTAACTTGGCTCTCCTTGGACATTTGGGTGTTCCTTTTGAAACTCTTCCTTCTTTTTATCAAGCTCTTGCTGAAAGTTCTGAAATTCCTCTTGGTACTTGTCTTTCTCCTCTTTAGGAATCTCAGAGTCAACAGAGGGCTTCAGTGAAAATCACATGCAAAAGAAAAACAAAACAAAGAAAAAAAAAAGAAACAGTGGGATTGGTAATGTGGTAAATGACAACTGGAAAACAAGCAGTTAAATAAAAAGAAATGGGATTACCGGTTGTTGGCCTGGTTCAGTGAGTCTGAATAACAAGAATGACAAAACATCGTGGTCGTCTGATGGAGGTAAAAAAATAATTAGGAAGATCACAATTATAATAAAGTACATATTTAGCAACAGCAGTCTGTAATAATAAAATAATTATATAATTATGTATATATATATATGTAATTATAATTAATTTAATTTTTGTAAATTAACTGAAATCTTCTTAAAGTACAGAAATAAAAAGAAACTGTTGAAAACAAGATTTGTGATAAACTGAAAAGTAAAGAAAGGGTTATATAAGCACAGCATGTGATTTGAATAAAAAAAAAAGTACAGGTATTGTACAGGTATTTCGGGCAGGGATTCAGGGAACACAGTAGTACCTGCTAAACCACCAGTGGCGGCTGAGATGCCAAAGAAGCCTTCAGTCGGAATAACCATGTTTTCAATCTTTGTGCAGTACTCATAGTCCTCTTTGTCTGGAGTGAATCCATTGTTGATCAAAACCTAAGGAGGAAGATAAAAAAAATATCAAGCAATTTGGTAGAAAATAGTCTTTAATATTCAGACATTCACTGCTTTAAAATGTTTGATTCCTGTTCTTTCTCCTACCGTCAGGGTCTTCCTGTAGTACGTTATTTTGGCTCTGATCGGATACGGTTTGTTTCGGAAGTCTCTCAGACACGTTCCAAGGGCCTGTGTGGTGCCATCACTGAATGAAAACAAAATTTAAACAATTTAAAACCAAACACAGAAATGCTACACAAATATTTTTTTATGATTAGGAACAATCCAATACAAACTTTATAAGATAAGTGACTAACATTAATGTTTTCGTAAACACTGTTGACTCCAAGACAAACTGGAATGCCACAGAAAAAGTGATTTAAAGCTTTCCTTGCCCAAGGCAGATTAGAAAAGATAGAGGATTATTTACTTTCAAGCAAACATAATCATATTTTCTAATCTTCTTTAAGTTGCTGAAATTTGAGTTGGTGATGTCAACCGAGGGAAGCAAGAAGAAATGTTTACTTACTTTTGGTGGTCGTAAACAAGTTTGCCATTGTTCCCGACGACGAGTATGGCCGGGTTATTTTTCTAGGATTACGAAGCAAAAAATAGAGAAGGCATGTTAATCCTTTTGTGATCTGATGAGCAAAAGTGGCTTAGTTTGCAGGTAATCTTATTTACGACATATATTCTACACCTGCTCACTAACAAATATTTTTTTAAGAACTATTTTTCGAAGCAGTTTTACATTTTCAATAGACAAAGCCCCAAATGTAATGAATATATGTAAGAAATAATATCTCTTCTGTTACAGGCACAATTTGATCCGACCGTATCCCACCTAAAAACAATCGTCAAGTTTTACATGTTAATCGTGAATTATTATTGGAAATATAAAGATGACATAAACCTTTCCGTCGTTGTCAAACGAGTCAAAGAAGACTCCGATTCCGTTCCACTTGTCAGCAGCACCGTACACTGGGCCGTCGAGGCCTTGCTCACTGGTGAACCACACAGCCTGTTGGAAGGGAAACAAAGCAAGAAGTTCAATTTGCAGTTGTTTAATCTTGCTTAAGGAAAATCGACATCAGGAGCATTTTTATTTAGACAAGTGCTTTGACTTTATGTCAACTGTGGGACCTTGTATGGATAAGTCTGTGCTTTTCCAAATTTTGTCTCAGTTCATAAACTTAGACCTCAGGTAATAACAGTCTAATGACTGGGAAAAACAATCAAATGCATTATTTTATCTTAAAGTTTTATTGAGACAGGTGATTATGGCCAAGGTCTGCCATTTTACATTAAAAACTTTATTGTACTTCTGTAATGACTTGACCACCATATAAGTGAGCCTGGACACATGGTAATTAAAAAGTTAACATTTATTCGAGTCCATTGCAACATGAATATTGGGACAAAGATAAAGTTATGATTTATAGTTTAACTCTTGACTAATCAACTGTATTTGACACAGCTTGACCAAATTTAGACAGTAGAGACATCTAAAGGATGATTTGGTGAAACAGGATAAACTATTTATTCACCTTCCTGGTGAACAGGAGAAAGCACTTTGCATACACCGATTTAAAAATAGGATATGCAGAGTATGACTCAGCATTTCCTTCTAACTTACTGCCAGTTAGTGAAAATACTCTTTCTCAAAAATACTTTTGGGAAAAAGAAGCTCATCTTTGCTCCTCTATCAGCTGTGAGTTGTGCAGTTGAACAATGTCAGAACTAATTTATTTGTTCAGAGATGCAGTCTACTTCTTTTTCTGTCCTGGTTTCTGACTTCTACTCTCTTCTCTTCAGGCTTTCTGTAGTTCTGGAAACTGAGCTCTTCATGGAAAAACATCGATTTTGTGTCTGGTAAAACATATTCGTTGCTGAAGTGATATGACAACCCATTTTAAGTTTACCAGATTTTTATTTACACTGCCTGGAACAGGAAATCTGATTTGAGATGACTATTTTTTTTACACTTGCAGTAACTCAATGATCTTTTGATTCAAAAGATCATTGAATCTTCTGATTAATTAAGATTATTGTTTAGGACTTTGCACCGTAAAAGATGCATTCCAACCTGGAAAAAAAAATTAAAAATCACCACAATCTTCCCACGGAATAAACTCGGCTGCCTTGTCTGCAAAGAATTAAAACTGTTTACCAGACCATCCGCTCCCATCCTGCCTCTTCCCGATACTCTGAAGGTCACCTCAGCCTCCCAGTTCGCAAAGTTGACTTTATTTTTTGTCCACACAGAGCCCCTTTGACTCCTGAGGGATGGGGTAATGCGCACCTGATCTGCACTTGGAATAGCATCTGAAATTACGACAAGAGAAAGTGAGTGTTGAAATGTAGATAATGTGCTTTGTAAGTAACAGTTTTGCAAGCAGTGGTGTACCACAAGGCTCACAACTGCGGTTCCTCCTAATTATAATCTACCCTCACCCATAAGACAATGTTTTCAAAAAATATTGCATTCATTTCCATTGTAATACCCAGATTTATTTTTTCATGAATACAAAAATTATACACTCCAAATTTCCATCTCTTCTTTATTACCGTGTTTGTCTTTTTTTTTGTACTTCACAAACTCCTTATGAACTTCAACTGATCCCAAGCAACGCTAGCTATACAGTATATCCAGGTTCTCTTCATGCAGTATATCACCCCTATCCTTAAAACTATGGACACTGATACAGCAAAGTCTCTACCTACAGTCAAGTCACATCTAAAAACTTGTTCCATACATACATCAGCATTGCAAGTGTTTCAATCTAAAAGTTTAATTTTGACCTGTCTACCTCATGTTAGAGGGTGAATCTCCTGTAGTTCTGTTTGCAAACTAGCTTGTGTCATTTCTCACGGTGACTTGACCCTTGGAGTTGGGACGCGTGTTGAGTTTGTGCTTTGCAAATGTTACGGACATTTTTTACAACTGAAAAGATAATGCAAGATGAAGAGGATAAATCGATACGGCATTATTATTTAAAAGTCTAGCTTTATACAATTGACTTGTAGGCTTTAGAATCTAAATAGTAAATGTAATGTTTTAAACTAAAATGATAATAATACATTAATTTGTTTTTAGCTGGCTTATTGGAAACGAAGTGTGACCCCTGCAGTTCATTTCAACAACTGGACAACTCAGTGTTACAATTTTCCCAGACAGAAAAGGAAAATAGCAGCTTTTCCTGTCTGCAGACGCAGTGGCATCAGCCAGACAAATATTAAACATTTGCCAGCGATTCATCGGGGCTATGGATAGAAAACTAATGTGCTAGGATTCATTCAAGCATATATATATATATATTTTTTGGTGCAGGTTGAGAGCAAAGCAGCATCGCCTTGAACACCCCGAGCGGAAACCGATGCAAGCAAGACAGTCTCGGTTGTCATCCTTTCATTGCCAGGGTCCACTCTTAAAGAAACATTTTCCTTATCAGTTTGTTCTGTGATGTTGACAGCTGGATACAAACTTACTTCCACTGTGAATCCAAAACGGGATACCGCCGTCGGACTGAGACAGGTGCGGTCCTTTGAAGCTGTACTTGTACTCAAAGCGGCGGTGAGGAGGCTCCTCCGGAGTCGAACCTTCTACTGCAACGTTTGCGAGACTGCGGCGAAATACTACAGCTGCGAGGAAACTTAATATGAACACTCGAGCGTTGGACACCGCCATGTTTCTGTCTCACTGCTGACGTAGCGCTCAGTCCGACAGCATGACGGGATGCCTGTAGGGCCAACAGGGCGTTTTCTCATTGGTCGGTTTTCGGCTCCTTTTTTCTCGTTTCTCCTCCCTCCTTCAACTCTCGTTCTCTGTACAACTCAGCAGTGGGATTTCAATTCTCTTTTCTGAGATTCAAATCATTTGGCTCAGTTTTAGCAAAAAAACAACAACAACAAACAAACAAAAAAGAACCGGTGTTCTGACTATCGGTCGGTGCTACGCGTCTAAAACATCCACCGTGATGTTTACCAACCAAAAACTACAGCAGGCTGTGTTGATGTTAAATATTATCATTGGATAACATTCTTTGAAGTTGAAGCTGAGGAGTTGTGCTTAGCATAGCATTGGAACAATTTATATACATGACAAAAATATCACTCATCAGAATATCCGTTTAAGATGAAAAGCTATGGCAGATGTTTGCACCAATACTTTTATGCGACTATCCTACCTTTTAAAAAAGTATTTTAAATACTGAGGTATTTATAAGAATGAAACTACGGAAGAGGATTAGGGCCACTGGAAAAAAAATAAATAAAACAGTTCTGACTTTAATCTGAGAATTCTGACTTTTTTCCCAGAATCCTGAGAATGGATGGATGGAACCAGGATGGATGGATGGAGTTCATCTGGGTCTGAAAGCAGATTCTCATAAGGATGATAGAGTTACATCCTCATTTTCTCCTCAGATCTGCCCAGCAGGAGAAGCTCGCTGCATCTCATCTCTTCCGGTGTCCATCCGCTCAGTGTGACGTAGCATTTTCAGGCTGTTGATCTCACGTCTACCCCACCAATGGTGCCTCAGACTGCTGACGGTACCGGAGTCCGATTCCATCAAGCTTCTGTGGACACCTGATGAAACTCTCCCTGCTCAGACACAAATAAAAAGGAGAAACAGGAAATCAGAGATGAATTATTTCCATCAATATTTATTATGTGGTTGTGATGGAAAATAAAAACCCAACTGAAATGAAAGAAGCTGCTGAGTGGAGGACCAAAGGGAAGAAGTCCTCTTTGTTCTCAAACTTTAAATTCTAATGAACATTTAACACTGGAACTGGAATTTAAAATATCTTAAATAAATAAACAGAAATGACAAAATAAAAGGAATTATGTGGTTTCTGGTCTCAACTAAACTTTTTTTTTTTTTTCTAAAGAACAATTTTGTTTGCAAAACACCAGATTGAAGACTTTATTAATCTAGTTTTTGGTAGAAGCAGAAATCATGCAAATGGAAATTGAGGATGGGAAGGTGACAACAGGACAGGTGCAGGATCCAAGTTCAACCTTTTAACAACTCAAGAATAAAATCACTTTTCAAAAACTCAATCTTAAATCTTACTTAAATAAACAGCAAAATACCTGTAGCATTCCTTAAGAAAGATTGCTAAGAGAGTTTCATGTCAAAATGGAGAACAATCGGGAAGCTGGGAAAGCTTCAGGGTTTCCTTCAGTAAACCTGCTGAGCCCGATGGAAGAGCTGCTGGGGTCGTCCATCAGCGGTCTGCTGCGTGTTTGGGTTAACAAAATATCAAGTTACAGAAAGTTGGAGGTGCAGGATCAGGCATCAAAAAAAATTCCCATTTAAAACAACAACCCATAACCTGTTGGGGGGGGAAAATAAAGCCTGGTGGTGGGGGAGGGGATAAAGCCTGGTGGCCCTCCAGGCTGATAAAAAAACTGGGAGAAGCTCTGACCCTGTCTATATCACCATCTCTACATAGGAACATTCTGTTTATATTTCTAAGCAATCTTTGGGCTGCTCTTGGTCCTATCCCTCACCTAGGACCCCTTTGACCTGGCAGACCCAACCCAAATAGAGGCACGGAGCCTCTGACAGTTCCTAGGATCACTGGGACACTCAAACTCCTCCACCACAATAAGGTGGCAGCCCACGGAGCGGGAAAAAAAAAAGCCAGAAACAGTTCCCTTCTCTGAACTGAACTGATCTGGAGAGAGGCCAGAAGGTGGCAATCTGTTGTTTCTAACTAAACAATCAGTTTAGTTAGAAACTAAACCTTTTCTAACTAAAAAGTTTAGTTAGAAACTAAGCTTTTTGTTTTCTCAGTTATTTTTCTCTCCACAGAAGCTACACCTGGTCTGTCGTTGATTAGCTGTGGTTGCCTCCTGGAAAGGGGCATTAGCTGACATGATGCTGCCATCACCTAACCATTCTCCTTCTAATTTTCATTTCCCTGAACATGGAAAGTTCTCCTGATCAGTTGAGCTGTTGTTGTGTCTCTGCTCTGTCTTCTCTTACCTCCAGTCGATCATGGCAGGTGGCTGCTGATACTGAGCCCAGTTCTGGTTCTGCTGGAGGTTTGCTCCTGGTGGAGGGAAGTTCTTCTTCTCCACTGTCACAACATGAATGCTCTGTATGAGGGACTGCTGTAAAGTCAACAACTCAACACAAGCGATTTGCTGTCACCCCCTGCTGGTCAGGAAGAGTGAATGCCATGAGTAATGACTCCATACTATCTGTGGGGTTTTATTTGGTACAAACTTTATACCCTAACTCTAACCCTTACCTGATCGCAAAGCTGCTTCTCGTCAAATTTTCCTACCGCAGCACGGATAGATAGCTATGTCTATCTGTCGGTGCTAGTGCCCAGGTAGGATGTATTGATAAGAAATCTACTGAGTAATCAGTATGTGACAGCATCGATGTGCATATGCACATTACCACAAAGTAGGACTCGTTTAATGTGAACTAACCATAATGAGCAGTGAACCTTAATGGTGCCTCCACTTGTTTAGTTCTAGTTCATGAAACTCTAAATTAAAAGATCTGTATTGTAGGGATGACTACATGGCTACTCTCTGACCTTAGTTTTATATGACCTGGTACAATATGCTGGTGCTATATTGTACCAGCATACAATACAGTAAGATACTGGGAAATAAATCATACAAAGTATTGATAAAAGTCTTTACTCACTGCTAATTACTGTTGCAAAAATATTAAAAAAATATTATTAAACACAGAAACAAACCAAAACAGCTTTCTGGTGGAACACAACTGTTTTTATTCACTCAAGTGAACCAATTCATTGAAGCAGTTTGATTGCAACTCACTTCCCTTGCATAGCAGGTTTTGCAAAGACAGGGCTGCATTCTGAAACTATGTTAGCAATGAAACACACCAATGTTTGGTCCGTGGGGAACACTCTCCTTCATGTTTTGGATGTTTCAACATAACCGGCTTGAACAGAACCACTTTATGAAATGTGGAAGTCATTTGTTCCTCTTGAAACTGGCACTTTGTCATGGGGATATTTGCAGTATAGTTGGCTGTAAAGGTAAAGGGTAGAAAGCCTTGCTTTCTTACTTCAGCAAGATTAAAAGTCCCATATGGCTAATTAATAAATGTGTTTTAATGAGACTGCAATTCTGGGTCTCAAAATGATGTTATGTTGAAAGAAATATGAAAACTTATAGTTTTATTGATTACCAAAATGGGGCTGTGCAACAGCAGGACAAAGAAAATGATGTATCAGTAGCAGCTATGCAGCTAATTAGTAACATAAAGCTTAATCTATTGTTGATTTTCTGGAATTCCCTCATGATCAGAATTATACACGCAGGATCCAAAATATACATACAGTTGTCTAATAGCATGTCGCAGAAAAAACCTCACATTTCTTGTAGCCATTAGCAGGCTTATGGAATAATTCTGGTCGTCTATTTTACCACTCTTTTTTGGCAGAATTGGTGAAATTTATTTAAATTGGAATTATTTCTTGCACAGACCCAGGTATAAGCTTTGTTCACAAATGTTTTACAAGAGCTCAGGTCAGGGCTTTGAGGACCAGAAGCTTAAGGTTAACTTGCTTACTCAATTCTAGAACAAGGTTTGATGTTTATTGTTACTTTTAAACCTTATTTTTTGAGTTGAGACAAAATTAGAAAAATAGGAAGTACTTTTTTCTTCTTTATAATCCAAACCACGTTGTGCGATGTGTCAAGAAAACTACTCCCAGCAAGATACTATTACCATGCTTGGCTGTTACCAGTTGTATTCATCAGCTCAAGAGCCATGACTCCTACATCCTGGGGACAATTAGACTTGTTCCTTTTGCATATTGGCTAAGTTTTGTGTCTTGTGCAGGCGTGCTCCTCCTTTTAATCCTTGTTCACGCTTAGTTAACAGGATGATTAAAATCCCACAGTGTCAAAAACATGGCAACATTTTTATAGGAAATTCATTTAAACCAGACAGGGAGCAGCCCTCTCTGATCTGTAACTCCTCACTACTTAGAGTTGCAACAGCAGAGTTATGGTCCTCTCTAAGTTGCACTTCCTCAAAAGAACAACAGGGAGCAGCTGATCAGTTCACCTGAGGGAACAGGTGCAGCAGAGAGGTCCGATTGGCCGAATCAAAAACAGTGGGGATGAAACCCAAAATGTAAATGGTAGAGCTTTCTGTTGTTTAGAAGCTCAGAAAGTGTCTAATCCAGCATGAAACAATTGAAATATTTTTCTTAGATTGGTCATTTGTGATAATAAATAAAGAGTGACCAATGACAAATAGACAGTTTTCATTTTTTGGAAGATTATCAAATGTTTATAATGCAAATTAAATTAGGAGAAATTTAACATTCTTAGATATACTCACACTGAGCCAGGTACTGCTGAGGGTTTATTTCTGTCAAGAGGGGGATGATTTTCTCTATTGAGATGAGAGATTGCAGTAAAGTCAATACCTCAATGCTATCAATCAGTCTTCCTTAGATTTAGCGTGGTTCACCATTTGAAATTACAGGATCAACTGACTTTTGTAGTTCTCTACTGAACAGTACCGTGCTAGACTGTGTGTACTTGATTATTTGACCAGGCTATATCAGAATGAATTGGATCGATTTGAATTGAACCTGTTCATCTCGCAAAGTACCTTGAAATTAGAGTTGCTATAATTTGATGCTGGTTTAAATAGCAGCGAGTCCATCTTTCTCTTTACCTGTACTGCCAGTGCTGTCAGCCACTTAAAGTTCAGTGAACGATTACACAGTTGGTCGCCTGGCTGCAAGAGCTTTCACTGCAGTCTGAATGCCACAGTGTGAAGTAGAGAAAATACAATTATGTGCTTCTCATTTTCCATCGACTACAACCAGCTTCCTCCTTCTTCATCTCCAGGAGAAACCCATTGATTACGGGTTCAGGAAAAAAAAACAAAAAACAAAAGTAAACGAGCTGTTGTGACACTAATCTGGTAATTTGGACTCCATTTGGCAAATAGTCAGTAAATGCCAAAGACTGAGCTACACACGTTAAGTCTAAATGAGCAAAGATTTAACCAGATGTTTTTTCCAACAATAAACTTTGATGATTTCCATGAACAAGCTAAACAGTTTGATTGTGTTAAATTTGACCTTTCATAATTGTTTGCAGTAGTTTAAGGGAGCACAGAGATTAGAAGCCTTATCCCTTTTTGTTTTGGAGCCCTCATTAGAGAGTTAAACCACTCTTTATGTCAGAAAATGTAGGATTTGAATTCAAAAACAATGCTAATAGGCCATTTACACAGCAACAATAGAAAGCTATAGGATGTCAATGGGTCACTGAAACTGTCAATGGCCTTTCACATGAGTCAGCACAAATATTTGCCCAGTGAACTAAACATACTTCAGCACATGTAATCCTGAAAGTGACAGTTAGTTGATTTAGATTGTTAATTTGATCTAAGAACTTACATTTTTGAATATATGATTCTCACATCTTCACGTCTCCTGAGAGTTTTATTGTGCTTTTTTGTCATTTTAACTGAGATTTAGTGGTTGTAAACTAGATTTAACGAGTAAAACAAACAGTTCCTGTGCTGTGGATGGGGCTTTTTGTTGTTTGGGGGATCAAGCCATCTAAAGATGTTTGTATAACCAATGTCCCATCAGGGGAAAAGGGAGAGTGACTCGCCACCTCCCGGTGTGACACTATGGATTAGTTAAACGAAGCATGTTGCGTCGTGGTGTTCATAAAACACAAAGGAAACCAGACTTACATCAACTCAATGTTTGTTGAGATGACAGTATGCATTAATGCCAGAAGATTAATAACAGCATTGGGGTATGTCTCTGCTAGCTCTGCAAGTCTAAACACTGAAAAATTTCCTCTTTTGAACTCTGAATGGACAAGTGAAGTCCATTCAGAGTTACTAGAAAGTGCAAACAATTTCAGACTAAGGGAGAAGTTTATCTACTAGCAAAATGCAGCCGGAGATACAAAGGGGTGGTTTGAATTAAAGCATTTTCAGGTGTTAAAATAGCACAAATAAATCAAATTGACATTCTTTGACCTATTTAGTTGTTTTTTTTTTTTAAGTTTGAATTTTAGCATCTAGATGTGTGAAGCCAGATGCAATAATCCTGCTGAAATCTTTTAAACCTGCAACAGGTTTTCTTCCAAAATCTTCCTGTATTTAGGTCTATCCATCTTCCAACTAATTCTGACAAGATTATAATGGACATGTTTATTGCTTCTCAGAGTAAAACCCTCATTGCCAGGCCTGTCAATCATGTCTTGGAAAGATTGCAGTTTGGTTATACTTTTTTCAGTATCAGATGATAGACTGAACATTTCTCAATGAGATGTTCAAAGATTTGGGTACTGTTTTAAAATCCAATCTTTGTTTAAATTTCTTCACAACTCAAGCAGTCTGCTGTTTTCCTTGACTTTTCAAATTTGTTTGTTAACCATTGAAAACCATGCAATATGCTTGGCTGCCTTCACAATTAAGCCCTGCTTTGCCCTGTCAAGTAAAATTCTACTGAAACACATTGATGTTCATAGCTGTAGTTTTGCAAAAATGTAAAAACATTCAAGAGGTTTGAAAACATTTGAAAACTGTTCAGTCTGATTTTAGAACTGGTATAGACTTCATTACAACCAAAAATCTAAAAAAACCAAAAACCCTCACATAGTATTCCATAGCTATATGGAGGATTGCTGCTGTAATATTTGTTGCCTCAGTTCTGTGCACATAGGCCACATACTCACCCTGAACAATGCTGAAGGGCGAAACCTTTATTTCAGATTGCTTCAACATGGTGCAGTGTGGTCCAAGCAAGAGAGGCACTCATTGTACCCTGAGGACTTTGCCACATTCATTTGAGGAGCAGTTCTTTCTCATTATTAGCAGACACACTAAACGATGGGCTCCAAACAATACAGAACAGATCCCTTTATTCGCATAAGTGCCCAGCGTTTCAGCAACCACTGGGTGCCCTCCACCGCTCCTTCTCCTTTTTAGATACCTGCACATAAAGTGAAAGATGTGGGGGACACAAAAGCTATCCTCAACTTTCCTTTACGTCCATTCTGAGAGACAGGCCCATTTTAAAGCTCTTATTTGTGCAAAGCCTCTCATTAACTCCGCTCATGCTGCCTCCCTCGGCTTGCCATCGCTTAAGTGCTGGGTGTTGTAAAAAAGCTACCAATTAGTCACTCATCAGCTCCAATTAGAGGAGACAAAGCATGAGTAAAGATAACTCAATGAGAGGCAGAGTGTGTGCTTCTGTGTGTGTCTGCGCACATGTGCGTGGCCCTGGGGCCGGCGCAACATAGTTTTTAATCAGTAAAGAACTTGTGGCCATTCAGGGTGACCCATTGCGGCGCAGGTCCATTCACTCTCCGGGGCTCCTCAGCAGACCCTTTTCTCGAGGCCAAGTGTTGTTATGCTGGGAAGACAGGCCCCCCAGGAGTCCCAGAAAGAGAGCCATTCAGTCCCCTCTACCTGTTTGCAGCATGTAAAGCACTCAGGTCCGGGCCGATCTCTCAGCATTGTCTCGTTCGCTCTCAATACTTCCTTAAACTTAGGCCTCAACAAGAGTGGGCCTTTTCAGAGAAGGGGACTAGGGGATGTATGTTAAGGGGGTGCCTTTCACCTCATTAGAATTGAATTTGCACTGTCTTGTAATTACGTTGAAGGGCAACAATGTATTTTCTTTCACCCCGCCATCATAATATTCGCTGAATAGAAGATTATTTGGGGCAGTTAATTTGCTGCCCACACTGATGCATTAATTAATGAATTGGGTAACACTAATTTTCTCTACCCTGTTTGTTTCCCCCATCCATTTCCAACTGTTCTGGGCAGCCGCTTCTAATAAAATTACCTCATTAGGGGCTCTATGGCAGCACAGTAACTTCCTCATTCATTTGCTATGAAACATTTTTTCATGGAAGTGTGTGTGTGTGTAGGGGTGTACCCGTTCAGTGCTGCATCTTTTTGTGGGTAGTTCTAAATAATGAAGGGGATGAACAGGGAGATGTAAGTGGAGACAAGGGGCCTCTTCAGCAAATAGTTAAATTCATTTAAGGCTCCTCTGTTTGCTGGTGATTAATTACTTCCAGCAGGGATTTTATGGGCATTTATTGTCTTGTTTTTCTTGATCTGCTGTAGATGAGTTTGTGAAAGTGTTTCTATATAGATTTGGGAAACTCAGAAGTTCAACAAAAATCTAAAAGTTCCTAAATTTATGTGTTTTGCCATTGGTAAGATGAACAAGAATGTTGCTCAGTGCAACTGTAGAGCAGGGGCTTTTTTAGACTTTACCTCCAGCTTAACACATGTTTAAAATGTGTTGATCATTGCTTATTTTAAGCAATTATTTCAGTTGCTTAAAATAATTACTCTGATAGAGATGAGCCAGTTTCTGAATGAGTCTTTTGTTTATGGGCAACTGGTGGCTTGAGTCCTAAAATAAACAAGAAAACAGTCATTAGTCACGCCAGATGAGTTCACCCATAAAACTCTAGTCACAGTTGGGTTTTGGTTACCATATTGCATCTCTTTGTGATTTACACTGCAAAGTTTAATGAGTTCATTGGGCTCCATGTCCTATGCTCTACCTAGAAGATCAGAGTCACAGAGTCTGAGGGAGAATGCGAGAAGGCTGCCATCTAGTGGACTGAAAAGGAATGAGCATTTTCTTATTGCAGGCCTGGGAAGATTGTCCATCTTATTGTACAGGAAACAGGGAGAAAATGTCATGAATGTTTTCTCATTCAACATAAAGTTGAAGGAAATGAATATTGAGGGTTTTTTTTTTTTAAAAAAAACAAAAACAAATAGAGGCTTCTGCATCTTTCATTTCTGGGTACTGCCTCAGAAACAGGTTTTCTATTGAATTAAGAGGACTGAGCTGGTCTCTATTGATCTCTAAAAAAATAAATATTACATTAATCAAATAACAATCATATTTTTCTGAAAAGTTAAATTAAATACAAAGAGATCTTTTTTTGTGATATGTTACCTTCAACTCTTTATATGTGCTCTTCTATGTGATTCCTCCCCCTTGTGGAGAAAACCATTAAAACTCATCAGCTGAACTTTAATGAGTTAACCTGCCTTGCATTAGTCAATGTTTACAGTTTGTTTATTCTCTCCATAGCTGAGCCATTTCCTATTGTTCTTGTGCTATCTTTTCATGTGTAATATATTGTTATCCAGTTATTAAAATTGGACACTATTTTTAAAGTATATTGCTTTCATATAAAAAAAATAAAGGTGGCATAATTCCCTAATTCAGATTCAAGTTTTTCAAACATGCTGTAAAGAGTTTTGTAAACTGAGGATGTCTTTAGGAGGGATTGTTTAACATCAGGTCCACAACTGGAGCACATCTATGTAAAACTGAAACGTACACAACATCAATCATATAATTGCAGTTTTAGTAAACCCTGCTCTTAATACAGTGTGGAATCACTGGCGTCATAATTTATTTGTGACTCGGTGAATAATATGTGTCATGTTTATTTTTGATCTTTTTCTTATTTTGTTTGTTTTATCCTTTCACTATGGAGCTTTTTTTTTGACTGGAATAAAGATATGAATGAATGAATAAATTTTAAAACAACCATTCAGACCACAAATAATCTTAATTTGGACATAAATACTGTTGATTATCAGTCAAGTAAATGAACAGTGCTGCTACTTGTCCAAAAACTTCTACTTTGCTAACTGAAATTATTATTCTGGTGTTTTATGGATGAAAAACATTAAAGTTACTTTAATAAGGTCCAGTGCAGCAACTGTGGCGATTTTCTGCATCTTTTGACATTATGGATGAGGATGTGAATCCTTAGATATTGGTTTGTTCAGTTTCTCATAACATACAGTTTAAAATACACAAATACTGCCAGAGTCTACTTACATTTGTTAAAAAACAGAAACATTTTAAGTCTTATAAAAAAATAAACATCTGTAATAAAACTGCATAAAATATGTTCTTAAAAACCATTAAATACAAAAGCAAACCGCTTCAATATTTACACCTGACAGCATTCAAAGCCTCCCTTCATTATCAGTGTGATCAGTTTGTTCTCTCTCGCCCTGGTTTTCTCTTCTTGTTCCTTTTGGGCCATCGGCCTGTTTGAGATGGCGGTTCCTTATAATCCTCCCCTGATCCTGCATCCAAACTGTCCGCTGTGTCTCTCCAGCTGTCTGGCGCCAAAGGAATGTCCTCCTCCGGAGAGTGCACTGGCCGACCGTACACCTTGCTCTGCAAGTCAGCGATGTCGTTGCGGATATCTGCCATCAGCAGAAGCAGGAAATCAAAGGATCCTGGGGGTCCCTGCGAGATGAGGAAAACAAAACAGAAAATAAGCATGTATTATCAAATTGGTCTTGATCAATTTGATAATACATTTTAAATAGTGATTTACTCATCAGTACAGTGATCTCTGCATTTGCTTTCTTATAATTTGGTTTTAAAGTCTATATAATCTTAGAATTCTTTATGAGAAAGAAAATATATCCTGAGTAGTTGCCTCAAATAAATGTAAATTTTACTGTGTAAAAGATATTTGTTAGTTTATGTATCACTGATGGTATTTGGAAGAAGAGTGAGCTTTGCACTTATAGCTACTTTGTTTTGTTTTCACAATTTAAATCACTTTAGAAAAAAATCTGTCTTGTTCTTTAAATTCCAATTTTCATGCACAATATCTTATAAAGAAGACTATAGAAACAGAAATCTATAAATTACGTAACAGTGGTGTCTTTCGTCTACAGTGGTAATATTTTCTTACAGTGCTAAAATGATTACAGTGCAAAGGCATTCATTCGGTGCAAAAAAGTTTCACCAACTGTTTGTGCCATTCCCTGATTTAAATCCATACAGTGGGTTGCATGCTTTATCCCGGTTGCCTATTATAGACTGTGTTGCTCAATGTCTTTTATCACCTGATATGATGACTAGCTTAAATTTTTGATTTAGATGAAAGTGGCTTGTTACAATAGTGTATCATCAGTATGAAAAGTGTTATTCTTACTGGTGGTCCAGCAGACCCGGGAGCTCCTCTCTCCCCCTGAGGAAACAAAACAAATATTTAGTTTAGTTGAATTACAGTGGAGAAAAGACGGGGTGGGGGTGTTGCATGAGAGCATGTCATAATATTGTCCTCAGGAAACTGTTCAGGGAGCCAGAAAATGGAATATCAAACAATGCTCTGGATATGGAATATACTGCAAATGCAGAAAATATGAAAAAAAGAAAGAAGGAAAACAGGCAGGAAAACAACAAGCTCACATACTCTATTTTATATATTTCTGCACTGACCAGGCAGAAAACCAAAAGACATTTATCCAAAAGTCAAAAATGGAGCTGGAGAAGATAGGCTGCTGTTTTCCTAAGCCTGGACTAATGGGACAAAATCCAGACATAAAAGCAGTCAACAACCTATTATTTTCAGAGTATTGATAAAACACCACTAACACAAAAAAATTATTATATAGATAGAATTTAAAAGATGCAAATTATGCATAAACTGCCATGAGGGTACTACTCTGTCTAAGGCAATGATTAAAACAATTATCCTTCCTTTACATTTTTAATTGAACATGTACCTTGAGATTTTGATGTTCTGCACTTTTAATTTAGTTTTATGATGTTCAAAGTAAGTTAAGAGACAGAACAATGATTTTCATCTGTTTTCTTGAATGACAAGTGTTGTTCACATTTGTAGCTGCCTTCTCTGTATTTGTTTTTATTATTTTAATTATTGGCAGCTTTAACGGTTTACCGGTAGGGTTGTGCGCCAAAGTTAGCCCAAGCTTTTAGAATGGGTTGGTGAAACATTGGAGGTTAATGAAAATTATGAATGGTGTGTGGAGCTGCTGCAGTAGAATTTAGTAAAAAAAAAAAAAAGAAACAAATGAAAGTAGAGTACGAGAAGGCTTCTAAAAAAAAAAGGCAACCTTCACCTCAGGGTGGCTCAACCCAGGCGTTTGCATAGCAGTTTTAGCTGGGCTGAAGTTTGATTTATTTGTTTTTGATTTCTGTAAAAAGCCAGCTGGATGCTATGGGATTGTTGCACTGGGAGTTCACACTTCTGCTATTACTGCTGGGAAAGTCACATCTGGTGTGTTTTTAGGAAAAGAGAGAAAAAACTATATACAGTATGTGAAAAAAAATTGCCCCCTAAAAAAACAAAACAAAACAACTGATCTGAGTATCGGTTGGACAATAGATCGTGTGGGCTGGCCCTCGTCAATGGGATGTCAGCTCATTACTCTGAACTGATATTAAAGGTAGGGCCACCTCACTATGTGTTCTGTCAGGTGCCCGTTTTGTTTTATTCCTTTTTCTCTTTTCCTCTAAAATGCACACCTATCGTTGTGGCTCTACTACCGGACCAGTCACAGATGAAAGACGAAAATAAAAAAGCTAGTTCTAAGTAGTGACACTGGATAATTTTAGGGACAAATAATTCTGACTTAAAAACCCGAAAAACACATAAAATATATACAACGTTAAACCATAAAGTAATTTATTTTTACCATGTTTGCTCTAAAGCCTCTAAGGACACAAAAGCTTGATTCCAAATGCCACAGTCAACAAAATGTGGTTAACTACAGAAAAAGCCCTCTTTCAATTATTACAGTGACGCTTAATTTAAAGTGATTGTTTGCCAGTGACACCTAAGAACTTCTTCAGGCACAATCTACACACTGTTGACAGAACTGAGGTCAAAAATGTAGACATATTGTTTTTAAACCATAACTTTGGCTGCTTTATGCATTACACAATCAGTTTTGATGTCTGTTTGGGATCATTGTCCTGCTGGAGTTACAGTTCTGTAGAAGTTTCAACCATGACGGTTTGAAGTTATGCCAAGTGTTAGAAGTTACGAGCCAGCCCCTCCTCTTTAATTATTCCATCAACTTCGGGCAATCTACCAATTCTGCTGGCAGCAAAACATACCCAGAGGAGGATACTTCCAGTAAAATATTTACCAGTTGCATGGTACTGATGTTGAAAAATACATTCTTATTTTTCTAAGTTGTTAACTTTTGTTTAGGTTTATGGCGATGTCTTTTATTTTCATTGGATAATATTCTTTAATACATCATTAATAAACTTTTTTGACCTCTTAAAAGTAAATAGAATTTTCCTTTTATTTTCATTAGGCTGTTTTCAGCACCTCTATTTGCAGTGCTGAGATTCAAGTTTAGCTCAGTGCAAAGCTAACACCAAAACGTGACTTGCATCCTCTCCAGTTCTCAAAGCAAAGTCTAAATATTTGACTAAAAATAGCCAACAAAAACATTCCATCACTTTAGCATTTCTTTTTTTTCTTTTCTTGGTAAAGTTTGTAATCTTGCAGTGTGTTTAGACCTAATTCTGAGTCTAAGAGGATGCTTTAAAGGCCACTGAATGGAAACTGCCTCCGCCATTTCTCAATTGTATTTCTATAAATGCTTAAAGTGGTAGATAACTACAAAAGCGGTAGTCATCTACCAAAAAAACACCATAAACCTGGAACTAGAACAAAAACATCGAAAACGTCAAGAAGGAAGCAACCATGCTTTATGTTATTTATAATAATATGGACTCTTCTAATTGTTACATTTGTTTGAAACAGGGTTTCTCCACAATTCGTTTGAAATTTCTACACATTTCTTGCCCATTTAATAAGATTCAGAACACTGAGAAAGTGAACAAATGTTGACCAAAAAACTGCTTGAAAATTAGTAAGGTTTTATTAACTTTGGGTTCCAAATATAAAACAACACAGAACTGGTCTAAGAGTAATATAGGGATATTTTACAGCTTTTTGGGCATCTATACTATGTTAGAAGTACTATGAAATAAATCAAAAGTTCACTCTTTGAAACTAGTACTGTAACTTAAGATATTGAAAGTTTTTTTTAGATATAATTCAGTTTGTTTTTTTCCAGTCAGTTTTTATTTTCCTATATTTATCCACATCTGAAAAATAAAAAAAGCTAATTTTGTACTTTTTTTTTGTCTTTTACAGACTGTGTAGGAACATTGTTGGTAGCTCAGGGTCATACTGAGGCTACACGTGTTTTGGCAGATGGGTTGAATTTGCAGCACAGTCAGGCAGATTATCATCATTCTCCAGTTTATCCACCCAAACATCCCAAATTAATGAGAGCATGGCAAGATATTCTGTCAATAAAGAAAAGATGCACTTAAGTCTTTCCATACACTCAGTTCATCTAGTAAGTAATTAATAGTATGATTTATAGGATTTCACAGCATGTAAATGTCCTAATCTTTTAAAATATTTATCCTATACCTCAAATTCTCTAATATGGAGAGATTTCAAGAGTTGACATGTAGTTTCTTTAAATCATCACAAATATGCTTCTGTCTTTTTCAAGCCACTTTATGTCAGATTTTATTTAAGAGCTGGCTGTCTGAACTACCTGTGCTGGAGCTTTTCAGTTCAAATTGATTTTGACATCCTGCAGAATCACAAGGCTTTTGCTTTTGTAGAAAAAAAACTGAACTTCACCTTATGTACCGTAATATATAGCTCCATATTTTATTTTTTTTAAGTTGCTTTGTGGCACACTGACAAATGATGGATGAAATGGATCTTTGCAAAAAGAAAGTTATGAAAACATGTTTTTATGAGCTGGGCTGCATATTTCTGCAGAGACAGAATACATGGACAAACATGCTTTATGGAAAAACATGAAACCTGGATTTTAAAAAAACAAACCCTGCATTTGTTGGGTTCATAGATTACACAACATCAAGTAAGCTTCTGTTTGACACGGCATCTTTGTTCTTTCCACTTGTATCAACTTGTGGTAAAGTTTTCACAAGAAAGCCTTTGGTGAAAACTCAACATTTAGCGGAGATTTTGCAATATGCTTGTCATTCTCAAGCTACAATTCTGAAGATTAGACTAATAATTATGGATAATTGTCTGCTGAGGGATATTGTTTTGGCATGTCTTCCAATTTCTCCATAAAATTAGCTTAACCTATTTTAAGAAATGATACAACAAACCAAAGTTAAACATTTTGGTGCTAAAACTTTCTGTACTGAGCTACGTTTAAAGCGGCATAGTTCCTGCTGAAAAGCTAAAATTATCAAATGACTACAAGGCATCCATTCTTACCTTTAGGCCATCTCTCCCTGGTGCTCCTGGGGGGCCCTTTTAAGATATAAATAGAAATAGAAGATATATAAATATTATTTTAGGGATATTTGACCTCCCTCACTGGTTTCTGAAGTTGACTATTGCACTAATGTAGATGTAATATTGTCCTGCCAGCAAAAAAAAAAGCAAGCAACTTTTCTTTGTTTGATAAATGGACACACTCTTAGTAACCACAAAAACTCCAAGCTTCAATTATGATCTACCAAGAGAGCTTAACTGAGGCCCTCGGGTCTTTCTTGAGGGCCTTCAGATCAATGGCAAAGCTTGCTTTGATGTCTTTCTTGGAATAATTATCTTCAAAGACTTGTGAACATATTGTCCAGGGAGAGACGCCAATATTCAGACAAATACATAGCCTGAGAGTCACACATTAATCAAAAAATCCTTGCATGCAGTCAAACACATGTGACCTGATGGCCAAAACCTCATGAGAGCACAACACCCTTTCAGTCTCACCTCACCAAAATATGGACTGATTAACTGTACAAACAGGCTGTGAATATGAAGAGCTGTGATGGAAACTCACATCTAACTATGACAAAGACACATAATAGTCATGCATGCAAAGCAACAGATTACGTTCCACTGTGAAAACACAGGTCCTGAGTTCATGATTTGGCTCTGTGCAGATTGTTGTATGAGTGATTGCAGGTGCTGATGTTGTGATTTCTAATGTGTCTGGGTGGCAATATCCTCAACATTCTTGATTCATATCCTCCACCTCAATTCCAACGGTTTGCACTAGCAGGATAGAGTGAGTGCTGCAAACAGAGCAAGCCAAAGAAAACATCTGAAGCTGTAAATGGATTCGGTGCACTCTGTTGTTATTACCATCACCATGTGTCATCCTTTCTGACCTGGCAGAAATGAGGGTCAAAAAAGAGGAGGTATTTTCTTTCTCTCCCTGCGCCTGTCTCACAATGGAGGATTACTAAACTATTTCAATTTGTTAGTCTAGTAAAACCCGCAGACAGAAAAAATCTGTTTTACAGGCAAAAATAGAAATTAATTTCCATGTCTTACTTTTTTTTTTTTTTAAGTATGCCTTGTATCTCTTTGCAAAGCTGTTCAGGCGAACCAAGAGAAACCTCTCACCTCTCATGGTGATGGTCTTTTACAGAAGCAGAGGGACTCTCCATCTGCACAAGTCACCAGGCTGTTATTGAGGAAAATAATAAAACACGCTAGCCATAATTTAATTAACATATTTGTCAAGAGCTTTAACTTGTAGGTTTATGCCAGAATATTCACAAGTGTTAAAAGGCACTTGGATAATTCTTTCAAAATGGGTGCTTTCCATCACTGTGGTCCCTGCAGTGATCTGGAGCTGGAATCATAGGTTGAAGTATTTCCTCTGTATTCAACTAATCTACTTTTGGGGTTTTACTCAATATTGCATCCAAGCAATATTGGATGCAATTTGCAATATAATTCGCAATTATATTGCAATATAATTTGCAATATAATTGGGAATTATTTCTCCAACACATAATTTGCAATTATGATACTGCAAACACTGATATTGCCATGATGGTTTCTGTGTTAGTGCTGCTAAAGCACTAACCTTTTGCTTTTAGGAGAAGAGATGAGAAGGTCTTGGAGACCAATCAGATTAAAACTGCGCAGTAAGTCAATAGCAATAAGGATGTCAATGTGTGTCATGCCTAAATTGTAATTGACTATTTGAATGTACTATTAGGCATTATAATGCACTTCTTCTATATTCCAAATAGCATGCAATAACACTTTGCATGAAAATAATATATTTGACAACATGATGAAGGAAACAAATAGAAGATTTAGGAAAATATTAATTGCATTAATGCCTCGTCCAAATAGTCAGTAATAAAATCACATATTTATGTCTTTCCTAACCATGAGAAAGTGTGTCATTTATTTTAGCTTGATTTGAGCTTGATCTGACCCTCTGACCCTAATGCAATAAAGCAGAATAGCATGAACTCATTGTTGCTTCTATTTTAACTCCATGTAATATTTTTTACTCCAAAAGTATGACCTCAAAATGTACTTCTAGTTTTAGGTACTAAAATTGAACAATTATCAGCAACAATAAGAAGTTTTTGGTTAGAAGTTGTAGAAGCCATTAAGAATTGTATGTATATAACCTTTATTTAACCAAGTGTGTTTCATTGAGATTAAAAATCTCTTTTTCAAAAGAGCTGACTCCGACTGGCAACAATACTCAAATCATTAACAGTAGCAAAGTTTATCTGCTTTTTTTTTAAGCAGTTCTGCCAAAGATCTTGTATGTCAAGACAAAGTTCTGGTTGGTCTAGTAGCATTTTCAGACAGTGATATATTATATTGGAGTTTCAAAGATGTACTATTAACATGAATGAGAATATGAACTGTCATACAACAAAGATAAAAGCAGAGCTATAACTGTGAAAAATGTGGACATACAGATTTACTCTAGATAAACATATAAACTGACCAGAGGTCCTCGAGGGCCACGTTTGATGTGGAACAGGTCTGGTGTTGGTCCAATTGGTCCCATCAAGCCCCTAGGACCAGGTGGGCCAGGGGGCCCTGTCAATCCTGGAGGGCCGACTGATCCTGTATCTCCTAGAATAAAGACAGAAACAAAGCAGAGTTTGTAAACCATCCATTGTTTTGGATCCTTTCTATCAATGGCATGTAGAATATTTCCAACATGTCACTTTGTTGTAGACTAAAATCTGTCAATCTTCTAGGATATGGTTTCTTTTGTGGATCTAATCTTTTCAATCCCTCTAGGATTATTTCAAGGTCAAATATATTTATGAACCATCTTAATTTCTAGACTATGAATTTAGCTCACATGTTGACCTGCTGACATTTTCTCTACAGTCAACGTAGAGTTGACATTTCTGATTCTGAAGACATGCTTTGACATCTATCATATGGTTCAGATACTCGTGTTTTTTTTGTTTTTTTTTTAAACACTGTGATAACCTTTGAGATGAGGCTGGAGGTCGGGAGGTAGAGCAGTTGCCTCTCCATGTGAAAATTATTTATGCTCCCTGATCCTTATAAAGAATCTGAAACTCACACTGCACTCAGTTGTGATTTATCATTGGAAAAAAAAGCATCTGCGATAAAAAAAAAAAAAGACTTTCCTAAAAATGTTGATTTTTGCTACCACCAAACCAAGGATCTAACTTGTCTAATATTTTAGGCAAACAACCAACATGTACAAGCTAAACTAATAATTTTCCTCTGTTATACTTGACATCTGTTGATTTTGAATGTAGAACATCACTTCTCTTTATTTTCACCTCATGATGATCTTAGGTCAGAACAGACTGGTACAGAAATATTCATAATTTAATTCTGTCTGTTTTTATGCACTTTATTTGACTGACACCAATGTACAACAGGGTCCTTCTTTGCAACTTTTCTGAATGAGTTAGATCATGGTAGCGGATGTAAATGTGAAGAAAAACCTAGTAGGACATCCATCCAACCATCCACCTTCTACACCCATTAATCCTCGCAGGGTAACGCGTAGGTTGGTGCAAATAACCACACATTCACTTCTAACAATTGACCTAACAGTCATGTGCTTGGACTGTGGGAAAAAGCTGGAGTACTCAGAGAAAACTGAAATGAGAAGAAGATTCAAGCTCCATGCAGAAAGATCCCAGGTCAGGATTCTTGCTTAGAGAGTTATGATTGAAGTTAGTTGGACATTAAGAAAATTAAGGCTGCACTGCCTTCAAGGTGCGGCTGCCAATCTTGGGAGCTTGAAAACATGTTTTCAGATAATTTATGATGGATTGCTTTCCTACAACAAAAACCTAGTCAAATCAAGAGGGATATATAGATGTTAAAGAGCTACAGTATTAATGTGGAAAATGATAAACTAAATGGGTCAGAAAGTGGTCTGTTTATAAGATAATCATGACATAGACTATCCCAGCTGCACATTTATGTTAGGATTTACAGAACAGATTAGTCTGACATCCTTGCATGGCACCAAATGAGTTTTCTGCATGCAAAGTACTTTCCACATGCGGGACGCATTTGGACATTGAACACAAATTCATTCTTACCTGGAGGCCCTGGGGAACCTGGAGGTCCTGGTAAAAATACAGATGATGTCAAAATTTTCTCATTCGTCATCTGCACAGGGACATCAGCACTATTCGACAGCAAGGCCATCTTAGAAAAGAGACGGGTAAAGAACAATAAAAATAAATGGCGGTAAGAATTGATTAGGGAATATACGACACCTTGATGGGGTGTTTGTTTCTTATATTAAGTATTGAAGGTCTGTACCCTCATAAATAATGGAGAAAATTACACAATGTAGAGCTAACATCATGTAAAACTTTGCTACAATTATAAACCCTGCCAAAAGATGAAAGTCGATCTTGTAGCTGCACCACGTAACAAACCATGACCAACAGATGGAGGCAAGGCATCACATCTGCATTATGCAGCATGACCAGGACTGTCCCCGCTCTGTATTGTAAGCAGCATCCTTGGAAATGGTTGTCTTTGATCTGTGTAACATCTTGTAAAGTTGGCAGTCCCAGCTGGGTAATAAGTAGAACATCTTGATATGCTCCAAGAGTTTATTTTAGGATTCAGAACTGCTGCTGGATTTTGAAGTTTGCTGTGAGTTTGCATTCAAATACAAACAGAAAAAAAATACAGTTAAATCCTAATAGTAACATCTTTCTGAATTCACTTTACAGCATATCCCCTTCACTAGAAAACTTTCTTAATCTAAACCTACACCACACCTTTACTTTAACAGGAACTCTTTAGAAAATTGTGTCACTACTCTGCATTCTGCTCTGGTAATTGCCGGTGAATCTACCGTAAATAAAATGACTGAAGTTAATTTTGATTAACATGGGTTACCGCTACAAACAAACACAAAATCAGTTTCTCAGAAATATAAATTAAATCAATCTTGCATATCACCTGATGCATTAGTCTGAGGCATCAGTGTTATAGTCTAGGACCACAGCAGGGCCATAAGAAATGAGTGCTAAAAAAGCTGGCTGTTCACATAGTCCTGATATAAACGTACTAATGGAGAGTTTATTGGAAGGATAAAGGATGGTGGAAAAAAAGACACACAAGCTGAATCACTGAAATTAAAAACGTTTGGACATTATTTTAAAGTATTGAAATAAACTTGGATTTATTGCTCCCCATAAGGATACACACAAAAAGGGTGAAGTTGTGGCTCACTCGCTGAAATCAGATGACTTTGAAAGATGTGAGTGGACAAAGTGGTGTTTTAAAATATGTATTCTAACGTCCCTGTAATTATTACCATATAATAATACACTTCAGCTTATGTTGTAAACTCACATAGTAATCAGCAAAGACAACATTTTTCATGATGTTTTCTTAATATATGCTGAACTGTATATATGCAGCATGGAAAGACCACACAGCTGGAAGCAATACATCATATGTTACAGTCCTGAGTGTTGAATGCTGCTACTGACAGACATGCTCAGAAAAGTTCAGATGTTTGTAGTAACACAGATGGACATGTTAACTCCACAGCTGACTTTTGTATCAACTTCCACCCAACTCATGTGTAGGAGCAATGCATCAGCCTGCTATTCGCCAAGGATTTTTTAAAGTGTTTTCTTTTTATTAGGTTATAAACTGCATTAATGGACCTCATGAGAGTTGTTAATATGTACCTCCAGTCATTTCTGCAATACTGTTGGGAGTATGCTCCAGCTAAATCAAAATCCTTAACAGGTATTTTTTGTCTGAGCTTTTTGGCTACTAACTCTAAAGTGTATTGCAAAATAAGTGCTGACGTAGTGGATGAGGGGAAAAAAATGGACTGCAATTTTTACTTTTGCCAGACAAATGTTTCTCTTCTGTTGTCCCATACCTTCTGCTTAAGCTGCAGCACTGCCATCTTGATCTGGAGGAAGTCTTCACATGTGGCAGAGCAACTTCCAGCATTCATTAAATTATCACATTTCTCAAAGAGATGAACTGCTGGGAAATTGGAAAAAAAGTACTTGAGTTACTTGGACATGGAAACACGGACACGGAAAAATCAGATAATGCAACAAAAAAACAACAATACAACATACAACAAAAAAACATTTCATAAAAATGTAGCCAGATGAGTTCATTCACCAAGTTAAAAAATATCAAGAAATATCTGAATAAAGATGGAATAAAGATGAAAAATTGCAGTCTTAAACTCTTACGCCCAGTTTTTTCACTGCTGCCACCTTCCTGAAACTCCAACCCTGACTGTAGCTACTCTACACTAATTCAAAATAAAAACTTTGACAGAAGAATGTTCACTTATTAAAATGAACATTTCAATTTAGCCCATGACAAACATAAGCTGTTGCTTAACAGGGTGCTTAAACATTGTTCATCTTAACTAACAGAGTTTGTCTGTACAATGGATAGGTGCTAATGTCTGAATGTGATTTATCTACCCTAAATTACAAAGCAGCAGGACATGAAGTATGGTCATAATTTCACACACCACACTTTTGCACTGCTTAGCATGTTCTGAAATGTTGTAGTAGGTAATGGAGGACACTCTCCTGGGAGGAAATAGCAAATCCGCAGGCCTTCACTGCTTCATTGGCAAGTAAATCTGGGGCAGAAAAGATGTTTTTATCACCTGGACCTTTTGTGTTTTCTTCACATGTATCCAGCAAAATGAGAAGACCAGGAGTCAAAGAGCCAACCGCGTGTTTGGGTGGCTGAACTGTTTTGACATGCACAAGAGGCAGTGATGTCTAATGACTACCAGGTGTCTATGTTTGTAGTGCCCCCTCCCATCTCGTTCTCTATTGCCCTCCAAAAACACTGTGGAGCCTTCTCCACATTGCTGTTTGATGTGAATAATGAGAAGATGTGTACGCTCACCTCTCTCCCCTTTGGTGCAAGTCTTCCCATCGTCTTCTAGGAAATAGCCTTTCTCACACTCACACCTAAAGCTTCCCGCGGTGTTGATGCAGATCTGAGAGCAGGCGCTCATGTTTTTGTCGGCACATTCATCAATGTCTGCATGTTGAAGTGCAAGAATGGAGTTAGCCAGTAAATGAAAAGAAAATGTTGTCTAAAGTACATCCACTTAACATGCTTTCATTCAGCAAAACAAAATGCTATAAAAGTATGTTACTTTAACTTTGCAACTTAGATTTTTTTTAAGTATTGAAATTTAGGGAAGAGTGAGTGATTAGAGTAGGAATTTCTGAACTTTAAGGCATATAAAAAAACAACTCAGGGGATTTCAAAGCATTTGAAACAGTAACATATTTCCCAATTTGTAATGTTTTTCATGCAAAACTAAGCAAATATTGGACAGATAATACTAAATAAATTTATTAACTCTGAGTTGATGTTTTATATTAGGCAACTTAATATTTTGTTACAGTGAAGCAATGTTTTTAAAGACATTCTTTATCCTTGCGATAAGAAAACAAGTCCTTACAATCACAAAGTAAAAAAGACAGATGTGATACAAAAACCTCTACAAGAAATTGGATAGCAAAAAATAAAAAAATCCAAAGATCTAGTCATGCCTTATTGACTACTACAGTGTCACTCTCTTGTTGTTACTATTACATATTTTAAGAGTTGTTAAACCCCACATTCTGGTTAATCTTCCTGCACCGCTAAATTTGACCAGATTGTTTATCTCCAAAAATGCCTCTATAAGGATGCACTATAAACCACAGTGCAAAAAAGTGTTTAGTCATTTAGACAATAATGAGACATATTACAGAATCGTGCACATTGATTTTAGCTCTGCATTTAATACCAAAATTCACAAGACTGTGTCTGGATTCAGAGCATCCTGACTAAGAGACAACAGGCAGTTTGTATTACAGTATCAGTAAGAGTTGAGTGGTTGGTTCATTACTGTTCACATTGGTATCATCAAACGTTAGAGAATTTTTTAATGCATGAAGAATATGCCCTTTATTATTTTTGCTGTGGATTGTTAGGTCTTACCCAGACAGTAGGGCTTCTCCCGGTTTCTGTGACGTTCACGGTCATAACGGTAACCTAAGTAACAAGTACACACTACGCGCCCAAAATGGTCTGTACACTGCTGCTCACAGGGGGCGCCAGCGCACACGTCATAATCTAGGATAAAAGGATGATAGGGTGACAAAATACAGCTTTATTACAACTTTAAAGCAAGTAACAGAAGATACTGAAAATGATCAGACACTAGTGAACCCAAAAACTTAGGATATTTTTGGCAGGATCCTGCAAAGTGACATCCAAACTGTTTTTCCTACCTTCAGGAATGCACTGGCCCATTACAAATCTGAAGCCCTTGCAGCATTTCCTCCTGTAAGATATCAAATTTACTTTGCTGGAAATATTTACAAAGAGAAATATGACCAGACAGAAAAGAGAAGCACTATCACACCAGTGCCTGATGGTTCCATTCAAGTTTCTGCTGGCTTTCATGTGTTTATGTTTTGTAATTTTTTAATCTCAGAGATTAAAGTAGAAATGAAATAACATTTAGTTTTTTCCACACCCTTGGTGCTGGGATGAGACTATTAAAATATCCAAGTAAGCTTCTGCATTAAAAGCTCTGTCTTGTGAATGTCTGATCAAAGAGAGAGCAAACACATGCAGAGAATTTTAAGCATATTTCTCTGCTTAAAAAAAGGGGGAAAAAAATCAATTGTATGTCAGATCTCCTTATTTGACAAGGTGCTCAGCAGGTAGTCGTGTTAAGAACAGAACCTTTTTTTTAATCCTGTCACATGTTACAGAAATTACACATACCATACTGTGAAAATATACCAAGATTGACAGCTTGTTTAGTTTGGCACAGTGGTTGCCACCGATTAAATTTTGAGCAAGCATAACACCAACTCTAGAAATAAAACTGTCATCAATCATGACAAATTAGCAGATCCAATTACTTGTCAGCTGATGATCTGACATTTCCAGGTGAGTAATTATGTTTCATTTAATTGAGCAATTGTAGAATGACAATGAATAATTATTGTGGCCTAAAGGACCTTTTCCTTGAGCGAGAATGTATGCAGTTGAAACCTATATTGATCCTTATATGTATAAAGCCGTGAGCACCAATAATATTCTTGGAGGTTACAACAAAGTGTAAAAGAAGATTAAGCTCGAATTAAAAGAGTGAGCAGCTTTGATGCTTATAGGTCTTTATGCTCTTGTGCTGTTTTACCAGCCTGGATTGACAATATTCTCCTGCACTTTGCGAAAGGATGTGATTCACTCAAAATAATTAATTAGGTAAAGCGCTTCCTTCAAATCTGCCCATATGATCGTGTATATTTATACATTTTCTTGCATTATACTGATTTGTGCTTATTTACTTGTGATTACAGCTGACTGTGTTGAGTAACAATAGTTATTTTTCCTCCATTAGGAAATCATAGCCAGGAGAGACCAAAAGGAGGATTCCTTGGTGCATTGTCCGGTTATTGGACTTTAATGTATCATTACATTGTCTTTTGGGGGCATTTTATGTGAAATGATCAATTGTCGATCTGCTCTTAAGACTAAGTGTGTTTGTTGAGGAGTTGCATGATGCACTGCTTCTTAAGATATTTTGGCCTACTTTTGTTTAGGGGATTGTTCATACATGGATGTGGTTTGATAACTACAACAAAAAAGGTAGTTAATCATTTAATCTTTGGTTTTTGCAAAGGGGTTTGCTTGACTTGGATAGATTATGTACCTTAACCATCTGAAACTAATGTTTATATTTACTCTCTTTGTCTTTTTTCATATTAACAGTTGTTTGAAACATTTTCAGTGGACATATCAAACACACAGACAACATATTCGGAAATCTTTGCTCTCATTAGAAGTTGTTTTTGTTTTTTTACTTTGTCAAATACTCTACTTACCATCAGTTCTTTCCATTAAATCATTTATTGCAGTATTTTATCACCATGAGTCATATCATCAGGAGCTTCAATAATTTTGTTTGAACTCAGTCCAGCAGAAAAGTGCTAACAGATGCTGCTTTAACACACATCACGAAATAATCCAATCAGAGTCTGAAGTCATCACTAGTCATCACAATTAAAGTGCAGTGACAGACTTTGAATAAACCGTAATACTAAACAGCTTTATTCAACAGCACTAATGATAATAACACCATTCATTAAGATTTGTATGTCTACAACAAGAAGACATTTAAATGTAATTAAATTACTGCATTTCTGCAAATTAGCTGCAGGAATAAAGGCGGCGGAGCTGTTATTTAACAAATACAAATGTTGACATGATGGTATGGAAGGAGGTCGTGTACTTTTACTTTTTAATTTCAAAAGGTGAAAATTGTCGAAGTTCACTCACACCCACACATGCTTTCCAGATGATTGCACCATAGACAAAGTCACATGACGTCAAATAAATAATTGAACAATAATTTTAATTGAAAGACATAATTCTCCATAAGAGTAAGACAGAATGTGTAATTTGTAGGGAAGATAATTAAACAAGCCAAAGTGCTGAGTGCTCCGATGCCCAGTGACATCACCATAGCCAAAACTTTCAATAGCTTTTAAATTTCACCTTTACACCCCTTGAGTCATTAGCTTTTCATGTTCTGTGTTTAATATTATTATTGCTCAGCTTATAGCAGTAAGAAAGTATTATATACGTGGACCCCAAGTCAAAGTTGACTTTGAATGTGTGACCCACTCTTTCTAAGTCAGTATCATCCCCCGGAGGACTGAATGCACTTTTAGCAAATAATCAACTTAGCAAAAACAAACAGGGTTAGCTTAAAAACCAAGATAAAAACAAACATCTATATCCGGTTCCAAAAGATCACAAAAGAGACAAAAGCATCCCAGGGAAACTGGATCCAAATCTGTGGGGGAAGTACATTTTTTGTAGGACTTTGTGTTTATTACATTATTACTCAGAGAAATAGTATCTTTGAGATGTTCTTATAGGACTATGTTGTTTCTCAATACATCACTACAAAGACAAGTTTAAATTGTTTTGATTACTTTGCAAATTGCAGAACTTTTTTAATGCAATAATAACACTATCTTTTAATTTTATTAGGCTGGATCTTTCCATTGGCAATAACTGATTTAATTTTAAATTGCTATTACCCTTTGGCTAACCTTCTGTACATATGTGACACACACATATGTCTAAATTAAAACAGAAATTAGACAGTAGCAACATGAAATGTACGTGAAAACAACATCATGATTTAAACTGGTGTGAAGGTCAGTGCATCAAGCAACTAATTAAACACTCCTGGACCCTGGAAAAATATAATTTATACACTACAGAAAGACCACAAAACAAAAAAACTTGTCAGGTTGCGCAGAATTATGAAGCTACTTTTAGCCTAAACCAAAAGGTGATCAATTAGCAAATTTAATCTCAACATAGATACAGCTTCAAATGTTTGCTAGAGAACAAAAGACAGCACAAAGTTGTGTAGAAGATAATCAAACAATAATCCTAATACAAAAAGAGAATGGCACCATTGCACTGCCACTACATAAAAGATTGCTATTAAAAAAATAAAAATTTGCTGTCTTCATGTCACAAAATGTAAAATATGTACCAGTATCAATATTTTTGCAGTCAATGAACTAAACATCACACTGGGGGGTTAAAACTGAGAAACATTTCATGTCAGAACCACAACAACAAAAGCAGAAAACAAAACAAAAAAATAAAGAAAGAAACCAAACTGTAATATCCAGTGCTTCTGAACCTTTGCGAACAATAGCTAAAAATAAAATCCTGTTTATTCATCAACTTCATGCTGAGCAAACAAACTCAAAACACATGTCATTTTCATTCATATTCATAAGTTAAAGAACAAGAGGGAAAGATTTCCCAAATGCCTTCGTGACACTTTTCTCCAAGAATATCAATGAGCCATGTTTGCAAGGTCACACATCCGCACGCCCAGGAAGGGCATGTTGTGACTGACATTTACTTTCAGACAGAAAGCCCTGCACTTGTTCAGTGTTCAGAACATCACAGAAAATCTGTTTGTTTTGCCACCTGTGCCTTTTCTCACCCTAAAGGTTATTGCATTTTGCCAGTGACACGGATCACTTTACACCAGCCGCTTGAAATCTAGACATAAGCTAGTCTGACCTCAGTCGCCTGGGGTGAAGCATAAGCACTTTAATCACCTTCTAAACAGAGACTCTGCTCTGAAACAACATGATGAACCAGCCTGGCCCCAGTTTGTCTTAACCAGAACTTGGTAATTCCTACTGACACACAACTCAAAGTGGTGGAGTCCACTGAATTTATTTAAAGCAGAAATCAGATCTGGATGAAAAGGTTCAGAACCGATTTGGACAAGCATGTTCTTATTTCTAAGAATTAAAAATCTAAGCGATTTCACACACAGAAACACAGCTGTGAGACAACACAAGCAATCCACATACAGGCTTATTTATATAGCCATTTATACACAAAAAACATGTCTGCATTCCACACATCAGACAATGTTTTTTGTAGCTTCTAACAACTGTTTCCACCAGATCAATGATTTTACACTGGATCTAAAAGAAAACACTATAAAGTACTTAGGCAATGATTTTTCTGTAACAAAAGTGTTTTTAGTTCACCAACTTGAATGAATGGAGTTTCATAGAGTTGGTTAAAATAAAAACTCTCTACATAGAGTCTTCTTATTTTCTGACATTTATCAATCAAAATATCAATAACCAATTTTGTCACCATCACAGAATTGTAAAAGTAAAGAAAGAAAGGATTTTACCTCAGTTAGACAAGAAATGTTACACAGTAAAAGAAAAAAATACATTGGATGGATGGGTAGATGAACAGAAATATTATGATTATTATGTGCAAATTCCTGATAATCATCAATAATATGGCTTTGTTAAAGCAAATTATCATTGTAGTCGGTGAAATATGAGAAGTTGAAAACAAGTTACACAGAAAGGCCAAACTATTCTGAATATTTATGAATCTCTAGGTAAAAATGAGTGTATTTTCCATCAGCTGTAACCAGCTGTAGCCAGATAGTATAATGCAATAAATATGAAAACTTTCTAATAAAAGAGCAACAATAAACACTTCACAAGATAACCACACATCTGAGATCTGAGAGCCTTAGCAAATAGTTTTAATGGAAATTAAACTATTTGCTAGCTTAATTACCATTCATTTTAAAATGGTATGAAAAACTATAATCTATCAAATCAAAATCCAAACCATTTGAAAGAAAATGTTCATATCACTCTTTAAATTATTATTATGTGGTGTTTTAAATTATTCCAAAAGTTTATGCTGTTGGCACTTTTTCTGCATGCAAGATACTGAGATCGGTTTTGGCTAAGTGTCATGTAAAACCTCAAATGAACAGCATATTTGCACAAAACCATCAATAAAATCAGATGCTTCCTCAGCAAGAGTGACTCTGCCTAAATTCATTTTTCAAATGTTGATAGAACATTCAGTCTATTCATTACTGGCAAAGTCATGCATCCTAAAACTTTGTCACAGATGAAAAGATTTGTTTAAAAGTTACAGCGTTGTGGACCTGGCAAGGATATAAGAACAACATGTGCCCCATCTATCTTAATAAAAAAAAACAAAAAAAAACACAAGTGAGAGAATTATTACTTCTTACATGTTGACAGAGATAATGTTGGCAATTTAGCAATCAGCCAACATGACATGAAAAATTATAGCAGGTATTGCAAATCCTAACATTGATGAAGCAAACCATTGCCAATTGTGGTTATGAGGAAACGATCATGCTTGATAAGCTATAAGATCTCTTAAAAGATTGCCGGTTGCTCAGGCAAATACAAGGAGAGACAGAATTTCCTCTTATATAACAGAACAAATGGAAGTATTTTTATTTTTTCCCTTTGAGCCAGAGAAATCCACTCTTTGCCTTGAACTTTTCACTTGAGATAAAATTTTACGTGACAGTTTAGCTGCTGCTCAGCCTGTTCTGCACTGCTAAAATACCATCTGGATATGATATCATAACATACAGGAAACAATTGATGCATGTCCCCATCTGTTCAAACTAAATGAAACAGTTAGAACTTTATTAAACACTAAAACAAGTGATAACGGAAACAATAAGAACAATAAGCAGATATACTGTGGTGAAAATGAATTTAATATGTCAAGGTTTTTAATATTTATTTAATACTTAATAGAAAAGTTTTTGGGGTTTTTTTAAACATATTTTTCAAGATTCCACCTGTATGGAGAAACTTGATGTGTTGCCATTGCATAATATGGTCTATTAATCTGCCTTTCCATGGTATTTTACGTTGCATTCTGGGGTAACTGACAAGTAGCTTTAATTTTTTTTCTCTGAAACCAACTGAGTATTGACTTGGCTGTGCATTTGGGATCCTTATCTTGCTGAGAAATCCACTCTGGTGTTACCTTCAGTCCTCAGATCCTTATGAGGACTGTATTAGCATTTTTTCCATCCAGTCGTTTTTCAATCATATTGAATCTGCCATTACCATGCAGAACAACAAACTACATCATGAGGTACGAACCTCCAAACTTTGTGCTTTAAAGTGTGTTGAACGGGGCAATTTCTCCTTTGAACAGGAGTTGAGAAAAGACAGAATTAGATTTTGATCTAATCTGGTCAAACTATATTATTCATAGAAGCCATTGCGTCTGAGCGCTTTACTTAGTTTTAATGGAAAAACTGCACAACTCCAGGATTTTCTGAAGAACTGTCAGTGGTCATTAGGTCTTGGACAGCCTTTAAGACTTTTACTCAAACTCCTCTGTAAGTCAATCTTTCAACTTCCAGAATTTGGACCTAAAAATGCAACATTTAAAGGATGTATTGGTTGCAAACTTGTGGCTTTGCAACAATAAATGTCCTTGAGAGAGCACTTTGATTGCACCCACTATTGGATTTGGATTATGTGACATGATGATGAAAAAGCTTTTTATAGGCCATCAGTTAGGAAGTAACGAGCCTGATAAGCAGTAGAATTGCTTTTTCAATTCTACTTTTTAGACTTGGACTTTTTAGCTATTTATTTGTCTTGCTTTGCCTTTTAACAGCTTTTTGTGAGTTTCATGTTATTTTCTGTATCATTTCATGTCATTACACTTACAGTAACACACACCATTATTTGTATTGATTTCCTTGGTGAGAATTACATGACAGAAAAGTTCTGTTGTTCGTCTAAAGTAGATTAAAATGCAAGCTGGGATCCAAGAGGTAAATAATGAAAAGAGTTTTATTATCGAGAGCCAATGACGACCTATAAAACCTTTTGGTTTGAATGCTTACTCTGGGAATTCGCAGCACAAAATCTGATAGATCAAGTCAAAAGCTTCAATTTACATGCCAAAAGAGTGTCAACATTGTGTCACTTATTGGTTGTCAAGATAAACAGGAGATAAAGTTGAGCAACACATCTGTGATTCCAGAGTTAAACATATCAACCTCACATTTGCAGAGACACAGCTGCCAGTGAAGAATCCAAAGAAACAATCCCTTGACAAAAAAGACTCAGCACAGTGAATACGTCGTCTGAATGCCTGAATACCTTTGCGTGTCCCAAAACTCCAGACTCTAAAAACCTTGGAAAGGTCATCTGCTCAGCTAAAAATACATCACTCAGAAATGGATAAAGGACATTACTATGTGATGTTTCTGACATTAGCAGACCTTTAGAAAAATTGCTAAAGTTTCTGCTAAAACAAACTGATTGTTGAAATTCTCTTCCAAGTGTTGGTATCTTCAGTGATGTTACAGTAATGATTACAGACATATGTCTTGGCATGGGATATGATGAAACTTGATTCCAAAGAAAATTATTTTATATCTGTTTAGTGACGCTAGCCCATTCTAACTGCAACCTGAGATGAAATTCAGCCCAGTTTTTTAATAACGTCCACAAAAATACATCCTCTAGCAGTGATTCTCAACATGGGGTCACAGGGCACACAATTTTCATTGAATAGAAGCTGACAAAATTTGATTTGTGCATGTAAAACATGAACAGACTTACTGAGTAAAGTCTCAAAAGGCATTTGTGAAGATTTAAGTCAATACAACTCTGCTGACAGATCCAGCATTAAAATGTGTGTTTCTAAGAATTTTAAAATAGAAACTGAATAGAAAGAAGATTAACAAATCTTTTTTGGACATACCAAAAGTATTAATTTTACTCTACGAAAACAACTTTGTTGCAGTAGAAATGCTTGATAATTAGGCCAAAAACAGAAGTATGTCCTGAATTGAACATTTGATGTAAGTTGAAATAGATAGTTGAGCCTATCTGTTGTTGATTCAGATGCCTCTTGTCTTCCTCTTGATCATATCTCACTTATTGTCTGAGGAGTTAGAATATTGTTGTCTGACACTTAAAGTCAGGTCAGATTGTCGTAAACCAACGTCAGGTGGTCAGGCACTGTGATACCTGACCACCTGACCCTACCATAAAATGAAATCAACATCTTTAGAAAGCCTGTCAGCAGAACATGGTGATATCCTGGTAGACCAGTGTGCTGAATTTAGACTTGAGAAAACACAGTGGACCAACAACAGCAGATGACAGATGACATGTATCCCAAATCATCAGACTGTGAAAACTTCACGCTGGACTTCAAGCAATATGGATTTGGTGCCTCTCCAATCTTTATCAATACAACCGGATCTTGATTTCCAAACAAAATGTAAACTTTACTTTCATCTAAAAAGAAAACTTTGGACTGAGAAACAGTGCCGTCCTTTTTCTCCTTTCTACAGGTAAAACGATTCTGATTCGTCTAGCTCTGGAGTGGCTTATCACAAGGAATGTGTCAATTGTAGCTCTTGTAGTCCACATCTCTCAAATGGGCTTTGCCCCACAATTTTTTCTTTGTATCATTTTCTTTCCACAATAAACCTCCAGTAAATCCACTTTCACACAGCACATAAGCAGTTTCTATAATGACCATTTGTGGCTTATCTTCTACATGGAAAGTATCAGTCACTGTCTAATCAGCAGTTGCTAAGTTAGAAGTTTCCTTTCATTTCAGGAAGAAACATCTTATACAAATATTTAAAGAAGTTTTATACAGAGTTTTAAAAACTTTAATGTCAAATAAACATCACTTTGTTTTACAGACTTAAAATCAAGTGATGTGAATGAAGGGGGCATAAACTACAAAGATAATTTAGAAATAAGTGGTGGGCTAAACTGAAACCTCCCCCAAAGAAAACAAACTATTCAATCTTCATTTCACCTGATGAAGACCAACATGTTCTTGTCACATAAAACCTTGCTTCTCCTTTGATAATGAACTGTTTTTATGACGCTGTTCTTATTTCTCTCTAAGAACAGAATGAGCTCAGAGAAATTAGCACTTTCCCATTTGATCAATCATTACTGTAACTCACTGGCTAATGACCATTTGAACTACCCACAAAAGACATTTCGCTAACCATGACAAGGCTAACAAAGAGCCTTGTCATGGTTAGGACAACCCATGACAAGGCTCTTCATGTAAAAACAGAAATTATGGTTTAAAGTAGTTTAATTTTCCTGCTCAGTTTATTGTTACTAAATTAAAACCTATTTTTCTCCTGTCCTTTTGCTTTAATTTCCTCTCTCCAGACACAATGGTAACATAAGGACTCGGTGAGTGCAAATCATAACAAAAAATGTGCTGAGTGTGAAACAATACATTTTATTGCTGGGGTTTTCCTGAAACCGCACAGTTGTGGTTACTTATCCAATAAATGTAAAGTTCAACATTTTGAGAGGTTCCCTCTTTTTTGACTAAGGGTTAAAGATTCTGATTTTCAAGTTTAAGTGTACTCAATGTGGTTTACAGCAAAGTGGCAAACAACATAGGCTGACAAGCTGCACAATATATATAATTAACTTGCATAGAAAGGCTTAAATAAATGGTAACAGGCACAGAGGTGACATACCTGAGAGTTTTCCATAGATTAGTGGAGAAAGCTCTGAAAAGAAAAAGCTAAGAAGGAAGATGAAGGTTTTTATCCACACTTACTTTATTTTGATAGTTCAAAATCCCATTTATCTCACACCTTCACAGAGAAAATGTCATGAATTGGTGAGTGAGGTGGTGGTGAGGCAGACGCTGGAGACCCAGGTTAACGGTAAGAATGAGATGTTTAATGAAGTCAGCCAGGAAAAACAGTCCACAACTGTGGCAGCACTGCACCGCAGGAACACAGGGGCTAGTAGCAGGTAGCGCACAGTAAACGAGTGGAGAACGTCTCAGACAGACTAAACTCAGACGAACGCTGACAAGGACCCGACAGAGAACAAAGACAACGGAGGGACTAAATACACAGGGAGGTAATCAGGGAAACACGACACACCTGGGAGTAATCGGGGAAGGACAGGACAACACGGAGAGCACAGAGACACAGAACTAGAACTAAACACACCGAAAAACACAGAACCTGACAAAAAGACGAACATTTTTTTCATTGTCTAAAGTTAGGTCAGACCAAACTTATGTGGTGTTTGGTTAGTTGGAATTACCAACATTATTTCTATTTGCTAAATTCAACAGTGATATGAGAAAGAATATGTCAGAGATGCCACCCATCTGATGTTGGTGTTTGCAGATGCACATGGGGACAGAGAAATGTATTTTCTGAGACATTTCTTGAGGTCTGATGAAAGTAATATGGAACTGTGTAGAATGAAATGTTGAAATGACATCCAAAGACATCAGTCAGAAAATCAAACCCTGGGTGCAAACAGGTCTTCCAAGTGGACAATGACCCAAAGCATACAGCCAAAGTGCCAAAAAAAATCTGTATGTATCTTTTTATCTGGTGTATGTAAATATCTGTTTTCATCTCTACATCCATTCTTGTTTGAAAATTGATATCTTAAGAGAAGAGACAGAACCCACAGATCAAAATAAAAATAGTTTCTATTAGACATCCCTTGCATCTTCAGCATGTTAGACTGGACCTTAGTGTGGTTTTAAGACTTGAAGTATAAAATTGAATATTAGTAGGACTAATTTCTCAACTGAAGGTTAAAAAAACTGTCAAACTATCTCTTTCGAAAAACTACAAAATGGACATGACTGAACTTTTATGGGGGATTACTGCTGAATTCAGCAAAGTGGACAATGTGTTCTCCACATCATTGGAGAACACTGTATGGAGTGTTGCCTTGTAGTGGCAGCATGTCTTCAGTAAACAACAGATTGATTATCCAAGACTGATTCTTGGCTTGTTGCAGGATTACAACGGATCTCAGAGA
>CAEFZY010047298.1:0-97430 GCA_903066815.1 Brachyrhaphis roseni | reverse complement strand
CAACTAAAAAGTGGCAGAAGTGCAGAGTTTGAGTGCAGAGTTTGCCCTCTGGTTTAGGAGGAAGGGCAGTTGTGCAAGGTTCTGGGTTCTTCTTCATCTTCTTGGCCTATTAGATGCTGAGGGGAGGGAGTTCAGCAGCCTCACAGCCTGATGGATGAAACTGTTGGAGAGTCTGGTGGTGCGGGAGCAGAGGCTTCTGTATCTTTTTCCGGAGGGCAGGACACTGAACAGTTTGTGGGCAGGATGGTTTGCATCTCCCACAATCGTGACTGCTTTCTGGGTGAGGCGGGTGGTGTACAGGTCTGCAGGAGTTTAGTGTTAGTGCTCCATTAGATTTAGTTTCTTTGGGAATAACCTGTGCAGGTGGAATCCAACCGACTGTCTTGTTTGGTCCGTTTGTATGATTCTGTGCTAAATCCAAGCTGTAAAATACTCTTGTTGGAGATCAGAGGGTGTTTTTCTGCAATCTTGAGTTTCGTAAACCTTTGACCGGCAGAAACCAACCCAGGCCAACTGCAGTTTCTCTTTAGGTGCGTCCTAATAAATGAAAATATAATTAAAAAGGTCATTTAATTCAGCCATACATGGAAAAATGGAAGAATATTCTTTGGTTTGATGAGAACAAAAAGAAGCTACAGTACGCTTATAGAAATAGGGTTAATGATTGATTTGTAAAAGCAGTAAAGAGGGTTAATCATCCAAGGGCCGTAATAATTTTACAGGCTCTATAGATGGATAAATTCACATAATTGATTGGCTTTGTTCATGTGATAACATATGTCCTCAATATAATAACACTTTTTAAAATCTTGTGCATGTTTCTGAGGTTTTCAGTGTTTCTAGGTGATGAAAGTCTTTGTTTCTGTTTCAGACACCGGCTGTATGGTGCAGTACAGAGGAGCTAACAGGTAAACATTCTTGCACACCCCAAAAGTTTCTGGGTGATAAACCACCAGTGAATATCATCGTCAACCGACAGCTGCTATTACTAACATCAGTATGGAATAAACAAAAACAGAAATCAAATCTGTTTGATTTGATTTCAAACCCAACAGTAATCCTGCCATTTTCCAGCATTAAAACGATGGAGTGATCTATTTTATATAAAAGTTACATACCTCACCTTTCAAGGCATAAACTTCCAATATTAAGAGTAAGCTAGTCGTAGAAGGTTGATCTGGGATGGAAAATGTGTTTTAGGGGATGATGATTCTGATTCTTCTTTCTATTTTAAAGGGGAAGTGTTGTGTAAAATATATTTTAAAAGCCTTACATCATTATTCAATCATCAAAAATAAATCTGGAGTTTTGCTTTGATTCTTTCATACTGTTTGAGAAATTCTGTTAAATCCATGGCAACCATCCAGCTGTACAAAACGCCTGGGTGGACCTAGCTCCGCCTTCGAGGTGAAGCTCCTCCCCCACTGAGTTCCTTCAGACTAGCCAGCAGCAATTAGCAAGCACCTGTTGAAACTGCACATCTGCTGAGATCATTATAGGAGCTACTTCTCATTGTAGGTAAAAACTTTGTTAAAGGGTTAATAGAGGAGCCATGTTGGCAGAGCAGGAGTTTCTTAAAGAGACAGAGACCCAATTTCAAGCCCTTACATTAGGAAGTCAAATTTCTTCTATGTCATATTTGACATATGCAGTACAGACCAAAAGTTTGGACACACCAATCATTCAATGATTTTCCTTTATTTTCATGACTATTGAAAATAAAGGACATTGTAGATTCACACTGAAGGCATCAAAACTATGAATTAATGTGGAAATATGTACTAAACAAAAAAGTGTAAAACAACTGAAAATACGCCTTATATTCTAGTTTCTTTAAAGTAGCAACCTTTAGCTGTAATTACTACTTTGCATTACACACTCTGCATTCTCTTGATGAGCTTCAGTCACCTGAAATGGTTTTCACTTCACAGGTGTGCCCTGTCAGGTTTTTCTACAATCTAATCTAAAATTTTCATATTCTTGAAAATAAAGAAAACACTTCCTGTTCCATTTTCAGGGCGTTGTACCGGGTGGCCAGCGTCCAGCCTGTGGTCAGCACCCACAGCTCGGTTCTGACCCGCTCCCTGCCTCACCTGTCCTCCCTCCTGTCTCCCCCCACGCCGCTGCCTCCCTCCATGCACCACCTCCACCCTCCGCCCAGCACGCAGTCGCTGCACCTGTCCCATTCCCAGCAGGCATCACACTCCCCCTCCCTGCCCCGCTCCCAGTCCCATCCAGCCCAGTTAACGCAGAATCAACCCAATACGCCGGAGCAGAACGGCATCCTGGACTGGCTGCGTAAACTCCGGCTCCATAAGTACTACCCTGTCTTCAAACAGCTCACCATGGAGGAGGTCTGTTTACATTCTGTTTTTATTGCATTAATTAGTGAGAGAAATATTCTGACCTCTTCTGAGACCTGTGTTTGTGGACAGTTTTTAGCGCTGACGGAGGAAGACCTCAACAAGTACGACTTGACCCAGGGAGCAAAGAAGAAACTCAAGACTCAGCTGGAGCTTCAAAAGTCAGCAGAGTAAGCTGCAGCAGCTTCAGTTTGTCTGATGCGTTCGGCTGCAAAAGAGTCTCAGAAAATCAGGAAACAGCTCAGAAAAGCTTCTGCATCAGAGCTGTAATCCATCTTAATAAAACGGTTACTCAGGGTTAAAACGATTAATCTGATTAATCGTGATTAACAATTAACCGATTAATCATTAGTTGGACTATACAGACTCAAAAAAGGCCATTTGGTAATTAAGACTAAACTGTACAAAAAATATATACATTACATTTAAGATTCTTTATATGTAAATCTGTTCCACCCAGAACTCAAATGGCAGTTTTAGCCAATTAATAATTGCATAGCAAATGGTGCTTAGTAGTTTTTTATACAGTAATTTTAACTGGGTGATTCTAAAACTGACATTTAAGGAATTCTGGGTGAAACAAATTTACAGACAAAAGATTTTTTATTCTAATTGAAAATTTTATATATTTTCTGCACATTTTTGGCTTAATTACAACTTTGAGTATGTTTTTCTTTCAGCAAATTGAGTCTGTATTCTCCAGTTAACAATTAATCGATCATTAAATCTGTTGACAATTTTTAAAATAATCACAATTAACCCTATTAATTGATTCAGCCCTGGTTTCCACCCAAAAGACAAGGAAAAATTGATCCTTGAGGAAGAAATATTCCTGGTACCCTTAATGTCTGTTGTAGAAATTATTTAATTAAAATACTGCCTTTTTAAAATTTTATCTGTATTTAAAAACATTGATTGATCTTTATCATTCTTAGTCAAGTTTCCTAATTTCTGCTGTGAAGTTCAGATACGATTCAGGGTTCAAATTATTGCTATATCATCAGGAAATGTTTAAAGTAATCTGCTGAAGTATCAGTCTGCTTTACTCTGAGATACCTTTGTTTTTTTTCCTGAACTCCATTATCGAGTAACAAGCTGGCTGATCGGCCGCCGATATAAAAGGTGTAAAAGCTGAACTTAGAGTCCATAAATGGTGAATGGTTAACCGGCTGCTGCGGATCAGAGAGATAAGATGTACTGAACGGGTTGGAAATGTGTGTGTGGAAACAGAAAAAAAAAAAATGAACCTGCAGGAAAACCCTTTTGTGAGTCCAAACCTGTGCATCATTTCCTTCATCTGGCAGCGTCAGCAACTTTCCAGCCAGGTGTGGATGCGTGTGTTTGTGCTCAAACAGGAAGCAGAAAATAGAAATGTCCTCCAGCAGTTTTTCCACATGTTTTTAAATTAGTGGACAGTGTCTCCCCCTGGTGGATAAAAGTCGTCTTTTCTGGTGCAGCAGGGAGATGAAGACTGAGAAGCGACCCTGCAGCGGAATCGCCAGGGTGACACCGTCCAGTCACATGGGAATCTCAGTGCACCCCACCTCCACTGCAGGTAGGGGGCGATAAGAGGCGGCACACCCAAAAACAGATTGTATCTTTTTAGAAATATAGACAGAAAGAATACAACATTTAAGGATGTGTTAACACCGGTTCGATTGGGATCCAAAGTTGCAATGTTTGTTATATTTTCAGCCTCTCTACTGAGTTCGTTCGTGTAGAAAGTCTGGTTCGTTTGAGGAGGTGTGAATGTGTAACTGAACTCTGATGAGGACCAAAAAGGCAAACTCTGGTCCGCCTACAAACCGGCAAATTCTGGTGCGTTTTGAACGCCAAGCGGACCGGAGATTTTTCTACAAGCAGGAAGCGAACCATAGCGCAGAGCATTCTGGGTAAATACAACTGAAACAAACGTGTGAGTCTAGTGCCAGCTGGAGAAATGGAACTTGTTTTTTTATCCAAAAACAAAGGAGAAATCCTCCAACCACAAAAATCTGACGTCTCTCCATTTTTGTTTGCATTTTGTGAAGAAGGAAGTTTCACTCTGTCTTCTTCAGAGGTTTACGTATCGTTTCCTTAGGAGGTTCTTGGTGCAGCGCCACCAAAAGCAAGGAGGGGAACAGGTGGCTCCAAGGGTTTGGTTCGTTTGACAGAGAATGAAAATGTTACAAATTCTTCAGTCATCAAGAAACAGCACTCAGGAGGTTAAAAGTTCATAAACGTCAAAAAGTGGAAACTAGAATTGGCCTAGAAAACTGAAGTCAGTGCTTTTCGTATAGTTGCAATATTAAAAAAGAAAAGGTTTACATGCATTTGGATTTACATTTACATTTATTCCTAAAGGATTAATTGATATTATGTTTATATTAAACCAGAGCAAAGTTTTAGGGAAGTATTAAATATTAAAGTGTGAAAGTTAAAGGTTTCTGCAGAAATTTTTTTTTTTTAACTGTTGTGCAGGAGAGCTGCGAGTGGAGGTGGACGGAGTGCCGCATCTTCCTCTTCCTCCTCCTCCTCCTCCTCCTCCTCATCTGATGTCCACAGACAGCAGCTCCTCCTGGATGTCGCTCTGCTGCGACTCAGCCTTCGACAGGAGCAGAGACGCCGTGGGCCGTAAGTACGGCCAGGCAATGAATCAGTTTTATTCATCAATTAGTTCTTTTGGTCTCAGAAGGTACATTTTTTTGGAAAATCAGGATTTTTTTTCACCTGTACATGCTTTGTGTTTCCATAGTGCGTCCAGGGGGCAATCTTGTTTGACAAGTGAATTTACACCTTTTACTTGTTTGAACTTTGAATTCAGGTCAAGTCTAGAATATTAGGGCCAGGCTGTGATTATTTTTCTTAAATTATGAGAATAAAGTCATAATATTACTTAAAAAAAGTCACATCAATATATCAATGAAGTCGACATAATACGAGGATAATGTCAGAATATTAGCAGAATAAAGTCGTAATTTTATGCTAACTCCTACATGAAACAAACAAAAACTTAAATAGAGGAATATTAAGGACCTACTTTAGTATCAGTTTTACTCTATTTGGATTTAAAGTGACAGATGCCATAAAACAGCTACAATTGAATTATCTATGGATGATTTTGTGCAAAAGAAAAATCTATTGAACATGTTTAGTTACTTTTAAGCTGCATCTCGACAAGATGATTTGATTTGGATCAGATTTCCTTCATTCAGTCGTGTTGGGATGACAGACAGGCAGACGAACCAACAGAACATGACATTCCTACTTTATTTAACAATCTAATTTATTGATTGATCAATAAATTATTTTTGAAGTTGAATTTTTGAATTTGTTGCGTTTCCATCAGGGTTTCTCATGCTGTGGTTCTGTGTTTCAGGTCCGAACGCCGCCGGCGGTGCGGAGAAGGAGCGCTTCCTGTTGAGCTCTGCCGGTCCGGCCCGTCCCACGGCTCAGGTTCTTCCGGTTCAGACTGACCCGGCACCCTCTCACCCACCGTCCTGCTCCTCCCACCTCTCCCTCAGCGTCCTGCAGACCGCCTTCCCGCCGCAGCCCAGCTTCCCGACACGTGTCCTGTCTTCCCCCAGGAAGCCACGCCCCTCACCGCTGGGCGCAGACGACCGGGCGAAGCCGCTTGGCGCCGTGGTGGCAGGCGCCGGGTTCAGCCTGGGGCCCGGGGTCGGCGTGGCGGCGCGGCTGGAGAGCCAGTTCTCTGGGCTTGGCGTGGCGGACGGCGGCCCTCAGGAGGTCGCGGCGTGCCGCACGCGGCCCGGCGGCGCTGTGGGTCTGATGGTGGAAACAAGCTCCGCCCTCACCTCCACCTCCAACAGCCTGCACCACGTCTCCCAGCCCCCACTCCTCTTCCACCTGTCCTCCTCCCCGGCCGGATACCACATCTCCCCCCCCGCCGCCTCCGCCCCGCCCACCAACGCCGCTGGGAACCAGTACTACCGGACTACCTCCAGCCCCGCCCTGCCCACATCCTCCCCACCCTCCTCCGATCATAACACCTCCGTGTGTGTCTGCAGCTCCTGCGGTTGCCGCGGTAACTGCAGCCCGTACGCGGCGTTGCCTGGATACGCCGCCGCCGGCTACCTGCAGCCGTCTTTGTTCACCCTGGGGCCGCTGCTCCACCTCAGCCCGCTCATCGCCTCGTCCAGCGCCGCCGCCCCACCCTTCTCCTACCCCATGATGGTCCCGCCTCCGCTCTACCGCCAGAGCCCCACGTCACATGACCAGCAGCAGGGCTTCGGGTTCTACCAGCCGCACGGCATTGTGGGAAACGGAGGCCAGAAGCGTGCGGCAGGAAACATGTCGTGCTACAACTGCGGCGGCGGCGGACATCGAGCTGAGGACTGCAAGCAGCCGGCGATGGATTCAGTGCAGCAAGGTGAGAGAGAGAGAAACAGGAAGTAAAAACATAGAAACACCAGAATAAAATCAAAATAACACCAGAATAATGTCATATTTCTATAATCATGTCAAAATATTACAATACTAAAGTTGAAATAATATGAGAATAAAGTTAATTTGGTTTTTAAACATGGCAGATTTTACTTTTAGCCTTTTTTTTTCAATATTGGAAATTCATTAATAGATACAAATAATCCAACTCCTTACTTCAAATAAGAAAACAAGAATTGCAATAAAAGCATTTATTTAGTAAACACTCAATCATTTGTTGCAAGTTACATAAATATGTTCTGTTTGACTTAATGTCATGTATGGTTGATAAATTGATTAGTTTTTGGTGTAACTAATTGATAATTGGATCTAACCTGGACATTTTAAATTCTAACTTGTGTTGTTTTGCTGCGTTTCTCAGGAACGTTTCGGCTGAAGTTCACTCCTCACTCTCAGAGTAAAGACTCAGGAGAATAAACCACGGAGAGGCGGTGACCTTTGAACTGCTGGAAACGTTTTCACCTGCAGGAACAAATCAGCGAAACGCTGATGGAGAAACGGTTCAACTTTCCAACAAACTGGAGCTTCATGCTTCCTCACCACGGAGGCAGCCGCTCAGCCAAACCGTGGAGTGTTTAGAGTTTAAACCAAACTTTGGGTTTTCACTTTTCAGACTCTGTAATTTCAGTATTATCCTTCATTTTAACTCTCGCCGTTATGCTGCAGTCAGGTTTCAATCGGCTGAATTCCACATAAACAATCATTATATTCAAAAGGAGATTTTAAAACAGGGTGAAACTGTTCTCTCTCTTTTTTCAGTGTCGACCCAAACCGACGAGGCGTTCAGGTGACGGCCGCCTCAGAACTACCAATCATTTTTTAAGCAGCAGCTGAGTCAACGTCGCTGCAGCGTTGTCGTCGTTTATGTCGCCTCTGCAGCGTTTCTACCTCAGATCTGAGCTGAAGGCAGAATTATGTGAAGTTTACATCAAAACATTTCAAAAACAACAACCTTCACTCCCTCCTCCTTCAGATTAAACCTAATTAGCGTCAAATGTCTATGCAGCAAATGTTTTATTACTATCATTTTAAATGTATTAAAAAATAAAAAAGCAGTGCAGTTGATTGACATTTGATTATTTCTAATTAGAACATTAAAAACATTAGTGGCACAAACAAAAAAACTGCAGCACAAACCTGCACAAATATAGAACAATTAATTCAGATCAAATTTGTTAGATTTTGTTCATTTTGATTGGACAAACAAACTTTTTTGCTGCACAAAAGTAGTGCTGTTGACTGACACCATATTTGTTAGACTTTGTAAATATGTGTTGTAGTTGACCTCTGATGACCTCTCCAGGCATTTATTCATATCTTTAAAATGATAGTGGCACAAACATTTTTTGCAGCACAAATGTTTGACATCAATTTGGTTTAATTTGAAGAAGGTTTCTTGGGCCAACTTCACTCAGGTCCCACTTTCTCCATGTTTGGTTCGATTTTCCTGTTTTTCGTTGCTCCTGCAGACTAGCGGCTGCCCTGTCTGGTAGCACGGCGACGTATCGGGTTGTGTGATTCTGGGCTGGACCCAGATCAGCTCTGCTCCCCTGGAGGGAGGGCATAAAGCAAGAAGGGGCTTTAATTTAAAATACTAAACGTCCGATTAAGTTCTGCTGAAAATAAATAAAAAAAGGTTCGTTTGTATTTTGAGGCTCAGATGATTGTATAAAAATGTTCTGGGTTGTATTATTATTTTGGGGGAATCTCTAGTTCAACTTTTAGGGGTTTTTTTAGGTTGGATTTGTTTTTTGTTTTTTCCAGCAGCATCTGCTGTTACTTTTTAAAATGTTTTGTTTCAGCAGTTTGTCTGGAGTTCAGGTTTTATATTGTCTGATGTTTGATCATTTTTCTTCAGATTTAAGACTCATTATGTGTCTTTATTTCTTTATTAACATTGTAATATAAAGAATTTAGTTCCTTCATTATTCACATCTCTACTGTTAAAACTTTGAATAACTGCCTCTACTTTCACATTCGATGAGATTCTTCATCATCCGGAGTTGTGCTTCCGCTTTTATGCATCTGTGATCAGAAACTGATCTTATCCAACTTTTCCAGAACCACATTTAAGAGATAAAAACAATACAAAAGAACTGAAGAAGTTATTTTCATCCACTATTATGTGACATATCTTGTATTAAGGCCACTGTAGATAGAAAAAACAAGAGTAAATTTCCACTGAAAAATCTGAAATTTTCTAGAAAGAAAATTTGGGACTTTCTTAGATTCAAAAGTAAAACATTTTCAACTTTTCAAGCTTAGTTTCCAAAAGTCAACCATTTTCCATATTTCTTCTAGACAATATCTGAGATTAATCTAAAAATCTCCGAGGTTTTGCAGACGAATTTCTGAGAATAATTCCTGATTAATCTCAGAAATCAACAGGATAATTTCTGACAAACTAAAATGTTTAGTTTTCTTCTTATACAAAATAAAATTAACAAAATATCAATTTTAATTTTAGCAATTTAAATGTTTGCAAAAAGAAATCTAAAAAAAAAAAGAAATCTTGCAAAGTTTTCTTCCATTTAGCAAACAGAAATAATTTCTGTAATTCCAACTGACCTAAACGGAGTTTAGTCTGATTTAACTTCAGACAGTTAAAATAGAAAGTTTTTGGTTTCAACTGCAGGTCTTTAAAACAAACCAGATCTTTAAAGGCTGTTTTTACTCCCAAAAACTAAAGACAATAATATTTTGCATCTCTTTTTATTGTTTACAAAATACCAACATAAATACATAATGGATGCTGTGAGATATTGCTGGATGCGGCGTTTTAACAAATCCGCCGCCGCTGTGTAACAGGTCACCTTTACAAAACAATGGAATAAAATCACATTAAATAAAACAAAAACACTTCAGTATAAAGCAGCTAAACCTCAACATGTTACGACGAAGATGAGGAGGAGGAGGAGCGAGTTCAGCCCTTTCAAACAAACCCACTGGGGAGGCGATCGCAGCGCTCCGAACTTCTGGGAGTTTTTAACGAAGAAATTAAAAGAGGAAAGAAGAAGACAAAGACACCCCGCCCTTCCTCGCAGGCGACATCATCATCATCAGCTCCTTGTAGTGGGTCCACAACTCGACTTGGTGACACTCCTAAGAAAGCTGCACATTATCACTTAAATTTCCATTTATTTTACGCAAACGACGGTCTGCTCTGAGACCGGTACGGTGAGAGGAAGGAAGAGACGGGAATAAAAACGGGAACATGATGGGAATGAGGAAGCAGCGGGCATTAAACATCTACTCCAGAGTTTAAAATTAAAAAAAAAAAGAAAATCCCCAAACTTTGAATAAAATCCTGCATGAAAGCAGGAGAACTCAGGAGCCACTTCCTATTGAACCTCCGACCATTAATAACGGTTTATGTATATATTTATATAAATGGATCCATAGAGATGTGACCTCACTACCTGAGGTCATAAATACAGCCGTGGAGCTACAGCACTGGAGGCGAGGGCCCCCAGGGGCCCCGGCTGTGGCTGCCGAACGTCTCCTGGGAGGCGTACACCATGTACAGGAAGCCGTCCTGGTCCTTCTCGCGCTCATACACTTCAGAGATGGGCGCCGACACGGACACCATGCTGTGGCCGTTGACCAGCAGGAAGAAGGCCTGGTTGGAGTTCAGCTGGAGGCGCCTCCTGGTGGGCAGACAGAGACATGACAGAGCAGAAAACTGATAAGAAAAAGGAAAGTTTCATCAGCATACAGTATCAAGCACTTTTTTTCTTCATCTTTCCTTCTTTTGTTTTCACTTCTATTTTTCTTCTCTTTATCTTTCTCTGATTTAAGGACTCATCATCAACATGTCGACTTTTCCATCAAACCTTTCATATTTACCTGGATGTGATGAAGTTATTTTAAAGGTGTGCTTCCCTGAACAGGTTAGCATCGGTCCACGGTCTACATAAGACATGTTCACTACATTTTTTCTCGCTAAATCATTCCTGGAAAGTGAGATTTCAGTCTGCGCCGTTCTGCCTATTTTCAGCTGTTCTAGGGTTCTGCCACTGAAAAAAAGTAAAGTGTTTTTGGATGGTTAATTGATATACCGAACACTGCCAAAGTATTTTGTGGTGATCGACTTTGTGACGCTACTTTAGAAATATTTAAAAGGAATTTTGAAATATGTTTTTCCCTTTAAACCTTTTCAAAATACAAACGCGTGCAATACTTAAGACTTTTCTTTGTGAAAAATGCCAAGAATCTTTTTCTTTCCACTTCATAGTTTTAGATTAAATTATGCAGCTCCGTCATGAAAGATTTTTTAAAAACACTGACAAAAAACACATAGATGCAGGTTTGGGAACTTTAAAGCATTTCAGGTCCTAAATCCAACAGATTTTGCTCAAAAGCAACATAAAAGGAAAATAAAGCAACAAAAAGATTGGAGAAAAGGGGAAAACAGAAAGGACTAAAGCAGGAAGTGCTGATTAAATGTTGAGTTTGTACCTGATGATCTTGATGAGTTCGCTCATGTTGACATGGTCCGGTACCAGGAACTTGGTTTTATCCAGGATGGGCAGCTGCTTTTCTCCTATATATCGCTCAATGATGACCTGCAGGAGCAGAAAACAGGAAACAATCAAATTCATTCTGGATTCTCCAGCAGTTAACCTGCAGTCAGACCCAGTGGGTCAGAAACAACCAGAACACTTTAAATAGATCTGAGTTGGAGCAGAAACCAAAGGAATGAGGCTGCAGTTCTGTTAAAAATCAACTTACTTCTACTAAAACATTTAAAGTCAGAAGCCAGAAGATGTTGTCCGTTTTCATTTCACTGAAATGCAGAAGCTGTGTGAACATCTGACCCAGCAGTCTCTATTATTGCAGCAGATAATTATTTAACACGCAGATACTAAAACCTCACTTGGCACAAAGTTACAATTAAAAAAAAAAAGTAAAAAATTCCGGGGAAAAAAAAAAAAGTACTAAATTTGCCAATATTTATCACATATTTATACTTTTTGTGTTAAATCGTACATATTTGGAACATAGAAATAATATTTTTAAAAAAATTTCAAAATAACTGCCATGGTTGGAAATAGATTTTGTACTAAAACTGGCAATTAGATTAATGTACTTGTTGTCAAATCATAGCCTGCATATTTTGAACCTTAAAAATCAGATATATTTCCTTTAGATTGTGTTTCCTTTTTCTGGTGAACATTTTTTAAAATGGCCGCTGTGGTAGTAATGGAGTAATGGCTGTTTGTCATAAAAATGGGCAGTAATTATTGTCAGTTGCAAACACAGCTTACCAAAACATTAGCTAACCCTAAACACTAATCCAAATGCAAGAAGAATTTGGATTAGATTCAAATTCTAATCCAAATTCGAATTTGAATCGAATCCAAACATGCGTTTATGTTTTTAGCTAAAGCTAAAAACATTACCGCATAACATTTATATAAGCTGATATTAAACCATTAAAAGCATAAAAAAATGCAGAAGGTAATTCTAAACTGCTAAATACATAAAACAATTAGCAGAATCTAACTTTGAACTACTATACACATAAAAGATTAGCAGAAGCTAATGCTAAACACATAAGAAGTAAGCTAATGTTAAATCACTAAACATTTTTTTAAAAATTGCGAATCAAACATCTCCTTTGATTTCTTTTTCTAACTGCCTTGTCATCAACATTTTAACCTGAAAACTCAATTTTTCTGACTGTTGCGATTTCTCTTCAGTTGCTTCTCGTGACAAAATGTGGAAAACTTCAACGAGTGTCAATATTTTTGAAAACTGACCAGAACGCAGAGAACAAAATCAAGAATATCTCTGAATGGAGAGAAGTCCAGCTTGATGAGAGAGGATTTTTATTTTTATACTCTGGATTAATCCAAGTTTAGCTCAGGGTTTGTTTGGAAGGTGAGACGTCGCCTCGTCTTCATGGTGTTTCATTACAGTGACGCAGCACATCTGCCTCCACTCTGGGCGCACGCTGTGACCCGACAGGTTCTAACCACAGGACCCAACAGGAAGCAGAGATGGAGGGGCGGGGTGCGCCGCTTCAGGCAGCAGATGGACAGCAGAGCTGATACTCTATCTGCTGATGATACGACGAGTCGCTGGAACACAAAGTGAGCTTCTGCTTTCTAGTGGCTTCGCAAGAATCGACCTCACAGATGACTTAACGAATAACGTCTACCTGAAACTAAAGATTACTCTAGTTATCAATTAATCTATAGATTATTCTGACGATTAATCATAAGAAAAAGGGAGATTTAATTCTTTTGACCTATTTATGCAATATTAGAAATACATTGATAGATGCAAATAAACAATCGAATACCTTTTTTGATAAAACACTAGGTTTCTTAAGATGCACTCCTTTAGTGAACACTGAATCATTTGTAGAAAACGATGAATCTTAAGTTTAAAAAATACCTTTTGCCCTTTCTGTTTGTCTTTATACAGTATCTGGGCGATTTATGATTAGTTTATGAATTAACTAATTAATAGATGGGAAGCAAAAGTTTCTAAATACAAGATTTGTTTTACAGAATTCAAAGCAGCTGAAGCTAAAAATGCCATTAGGAGAAAAACATGTTTTTAATATTAAATGCCAAATGTATAAAGTTTTGAACAGTTTTGGTTAAATTACTGCTCTGATTGTGCTGTTCTTTCATTAAATGGCCTTTTTTGAGTTAACAATTAATAGCTTACTAAATTAGTTGATGGTTATTTCAATAGTTGATTAATCACAATTATTTGTTTCAGCCCTAAAATAAACTACCACTTTGATTAATTTTGATCTGCTGCAGTTTCCGGAAGCTCTGATAAATAAAAGAGAAGAAAACCAGAAACCTGTCAGACAGACAGACAGACAGACAGACAGACAGACAGACAGACAGACAGAGGAGAGCGAAGGTGACCGCCCAGGAAGTGTGCGGTCGGCGAGGTTTCTGCTGCACAAAGCGTCTCGTCTTCCTGTCAGCGTTTTAAAAAGAAAAGAAAAAAAAAACAAAAAACATACTAGTTTCAGTTTTACATTTGGCAGCTGAACTCACAGGAATCTTGTTGGGGTGCTGGTCCTGGATCAGCCTGACATCTTCTACTCGCTGCTCTGTTGGGCAACAAAACAGGAAAGAAGCATCAGAATGAGCCGTTAGAAGAGAGGAAGAGGAAAAATCCAAACATTGTAATTTGAATAAACTTGTTCTGCATCATAATGGATTTGGTTACAACATGCAGGCAACTGTGGTTCAACAGGTTTACAATACAATTTAAATAAAAAAATTTTTTTAAAAACTCCCCTCATATGGACAGGCTGTACAACAAGAGTTGCTGTTGATGTTTGCAAATCCAATATTTAAACTTGTGCCAACATGGCAACAGGAGGCAGAGCTCTGCAGAGGGACTGAGAAATGACACGTTTATGGGAATAAGAGAGCAAATATTTATTTCTCAGCAGCAAAACTGTGCAGGAAGGAGCACAGCCTCCTGCGAGATGGATGGAGGGAACCACTGGCAGAACAACTCACTAGAAGAACTTTATTAAGGCTGAAGCGATTAATCGTGATTAATTGATAATTGAAATAATCATCAACTAAATTAGAAATCAATCAATCATTAACTGAAGTATACAAACTCAAAAGAGGTCATTTTCTAAAAGAACAACATACTCAGAGCAGAAATTAAGCCAAAACTGAACCAAAGATATATACAATTGTATTTAAGATAAAAGCAACTTTTAAGAAAGTTTTTCTATCCAATTATTGAAACAGTTAATTCCAAAAATAATCAGCAGATCAGCCTGAACATGTTGATTTCAGAAGGACATTTTTAGCTGCAAATGATCAAATATTCACATAGGAGTGCTGTCATTACATTCTATGCATTAAAATATTTATTTTCTTATTTAAAAATGAATTGAACCATTTGTTTACTTGCATCATTTATTGTATTTTCATTATATTCTACAAAATAAGATTAAGCGATTAAGTGAAAAATCCAGTTAATGTGCCAATTTTTTTTAAACGATTAATTGATTAATCATCAGAATAACCAAAAATAAGCAGTTAATAACTAAAATAATCGTTAGTTGCAGCCCTGCACCCGACCTCTGGAACTTTAAAATCTGCTTTTGTTTAAAAGTAAAGAACAAAATGTTTAAACAAAAATCTGAATTAAAAATCAAATTAGAGCAACCAAAAGGGGAAAGGGAAAGCAGAAATGATTAATCGTTGTTTAACAATCGATTCTGCCCTTATTGGGGCTCTTTACAGTTTTGCTGGGAATCCTTTTTGGTTTTTTTAGACGGTAAAGATGAAGCCACATTTTCTCAGTTCATTCTGAGACTTTAGCTTTTCTGCTCCGTTTTCCTCTGAATAAGTTCCCGTGGTTAACGACGTACCTGAAAGTGATGACCACCAAATCTATTTTATTACACTTTAAAGGCGTTTAATTGAACCGATAAGATCTGAATGAATCCAAGAAAACGAATAAAAGTTACTCTCTAACATTACACTTAACTAACTGAACAACTATCAATAACAGAGCTGCTACTGAATTGCAATCGTTGCATTATTGATGCACTACATACAAAATATTTTGTGGGCGATATTTTACCACTCTATTTTTGTGGTAGCATTGTATAATTATTTACCACATGTTAATTGTTTTGCTGTGACTGTAAGACCACAAACACAAAGACAGCTTTTTAAAATCATTTCTATTTGAGATAAGCTTGTTCAGGCACCTGCTTACTTTAAGAAATGTGATTTAAATCACTGAACTGCGAACACAGACTTTATTTAATCATATTTTTGAATTTACTGATATTTATAAAATGCTCTTGTGGAAAAATCAGTGCAGAAAAAAAAAGAAAATATTTTTGTTCAACATCAACTGACATTTATGGTAACAACAATAACAGAAAATGTTATAATAGATTTTTCACAATAAATGGTAAACAATATTCTATGGATATTGTTTACAATGCAGGAATGTTGTAGCAGGTGAGATGTTTAACATAAAGCAAAACAAACTGTGTGAATTTCAAGCCTTTTTAAAGAAGCTAGAGTCAGCAGGTCGGTCCCGATTGGTGCATTTTTAGTTCTGTTTCGTCAAAATACATCAAGTTAGACCAATTTTAAAGGTCCAGAACCAGGAAACTAGTTTGTTATTCATGACCAGGAAGAAATGTACATACTGGCAGGTAATCAGCTGAACTTTGACTGAATCAAACCAATCAGGTGGGCGAATGAAATCAGAAACGGTTTGCAACATTAAGTTGTGCCATCTCAATTTGCTGCTTTGGTCTTGTGATCGTCTCCAAACAAAATGTTTACTCAGGACGACTGACTGTGTGGTCAGAGTGTGACTGAACGGCCGCTTCCTTCAGGCCGTTTTCACGCCAACACAGAGGGAACGTAAAAACGCCAATCGGTGATCGGGTTTCAGTCCAGAACAGTCAGTCTCTCATGACCTGCGAAGCCTCTGAGTCAGCAGCGTTCAAACAAAAGAGAAGCCTTCACCCTGGAGACGTTTTCATGGCTTTTCTCACGTGTTTCTGTTGTGTTTTACAACCTGTGAATGAGGCGGCTCAGAGGTTCCTCATCAGTTCATCACAAACCAGCAGCTTTAACTCAAATACATCAGAAGGGTTGAGTCACAATAACAGGTCGACAACCAGTGACGATTCTAGGGTTGAAATGATTAATCGGATTAATCAATTATGAGAAATAGTCAGCAAATATTTATTTCAGAATAAGTGTAGAAAGGATTGCGTCGAACAAAACAGATGTGTCCATTTGAAAGTTTTCCAGACGGGCAAGAAAAAGAACTCGCCAGAGTGACTTTATCAGGGCTGAAACGATTGTGATTAATCATTAATTTAGTAATCAATTAATCGTTAGCAGAGTATACAGACTCTTCAAAAGGCTATTTGCAGAAAGAATCACATATTTAAACCACTAATGGAGCCTAAAGGATATAGATTTTGCTTTTAAGATGAAAGAAAACCTTCTTTGTTTGTAAATATGTTCTAGCTAGCACTTTTAAAGTGCTATAGTTTTAGTTTCACCTGGTTCAAACTCTGTAGAAAACATATATATTTTTGTGAATTAATGTTGCTGCAAATGATCAGGTGTTCACTAAAGGAAAGCTGTTATGTCTTTTTAGGGAATTAAATGTTTATCCTTTATGTAAATCAGCATATTTTTAATTTATTTCTATTGTATAAGAAACACTTAAGTGGTTATATTGAAAAGTGTGCAGAATGAGCCAATTATTTTGATCTGATTAATCGATTACTCAAATAATGGTTGGTTTCAGCTCCAGATGGTTGTGAACGTTTGGACCTCTTCCCCACCCAGCAGCTGTGGTTCTGAACATGAAGTTGCACCATGTGAGTCACAGAAATGTGCTTCCCCACGCGTGACGCTGTGCTTCTGTTTGCTGGGCTGCCCCCCCCCCACACACACACGCACAAGTTGAGTAATTTTGGACCAGCGACATAACAGTACGCCACAGGTCAGTTATTAATAGCGCTGCTGGGAAAACATTTCCAGGTTCTGTTTAGGATCTTTTTCTTTCACATCAACAGGTTCAACATGTCGAAAACAAAGAACTCGTGTTTTTTTTTAGTGAAGGAGGCCATGTACATTTTTTGGAAAATGTTTTATTAGGCTTTAAAATTAGGCTGCTGTGCTTTTTTTGAGCTTTTGAGATTGTTTTGGGTGGTAGGTCTTTACTAATCTGGACTTTTTGAAGTTGTCAGCTAAACTTTTCAGGTTTTCACTTTTGAAAAGTACAATATACTAAGAAAGCATGAAAGAAACACACTCTTAATATAATCAGACTGGTTTAGTCATTTAATTTATCTTGTACATTTATGTATACAATGACTCTCAGAACGCTTGATCCCACGCCACAAAACATCTGGATTTTTATCCCCCAACACTCCTTAAATGCGTAAAAAAATCTGAAACAATCCCACTTTTTTGGCCTGGATTGAATCTGGTTCAAAGTAATGTTTGCTATTTAATAATTCTGTCTTTTATGTGTTTGATTTTTTTATATCTAGGACCTAAAAACTACATTTTTGTATTGTACCTCAGTATGTAGCAACAAGCAATAACCCGCATTAAATGAAAATGAGTTAGACAAATCCCATTTTGTTTATGGTTTTTATTGTGTGTGGTTTTTATTTATCATTTCTGGCTGTTATGTTTTATTTTGTTTCATTTTTGGTATTTAAAATATCTTCCAGTTCTTAAATTAAAACTCACAAAATTAAAGTCTGTTGTCTGATTGCAACCTGCAGAAATAAATATGACGACAAAGACTCTTGAAAGAATTGTAATTTTTCACTTTCAAGTTGCTTTTAAATGTGACATACAAATTAAAAAAATAAATAAATGTGGAGACTGGTTGTTGTGCAACCTACAAATACTTTCGCTACATTTTTCAAAATCAAAGTTTAGACCAACAGAATCAGCAGGTCTTAACAGAATTACCACAATTTCAAAGAAACTAAAGTCAAAGTGAAATTTGAGCAATCTTCTGACTGTTTATCTCCACAGCTAATCAAAATAAGTACCAAACCTGGTGAACAAACTGACACACAAAGGAAATTCTTGTCTTCTGCCCCCCAATCCTGCAGCTCTCCTCCTCTCTGCTCTGCATTTCGACACCACTTTGTTTTCCTGCCTCTGCTCACATTCAAGTAAACACTAGAGAGAGAGCTAAAGGGAGGCCAGGCTGTGCTGCAAACAGCCCCCATCCCACATTTAAACCCTCATTTAACCCCCACAGCAGCACTGACATGTCAGAGGCCTAAATCAGCTCACAGACACACTACTAGTCAGAAATATCTCTGCTGCACGCAGAGAAATTATAGTTATTTTGAAACGTACAGATGTCTGCAGATGAAACCTGACAGAAAACAGCAGCAGGTCGTAAAAGAAGCAGAGACTCACCGAAGGTCCTTCTTTGTTTGAAGGTTTTCTCTGAAGACATATTGCGTCAAAGTCAGCTGGCAACGTTAAAAACCAGTTAAACCGGAATAAAAGCCAAAAAAAGGGAGAAAGAAATAAAAAAGGAAACGAATGCCAGAAAGAATAGCGAAGGCTTTATGAAAAGTGGAGGTCGTCCTGGTGGCTGAGTTCAGAGCTGCTTTAATGTCGTCGCTTCCTTCCTGTCTCTCTGTTTTTATCGAGCTCTGGCAGCAAAACAAACCTGTCAGCTGACCTCTGACGTCACTCAGCCCTCCGCGTCTCTCATTGGCTGATCTCCGCTTCAATTCTGTTCTGTTCAGTTTAGTTTAATTCAGCTAAAGATATCAATAAATAACAAGCTTAAGACATACAGAACTAAACTAAACTAATTAGACATCATTAATTGAATGTTTTCACCCAACATTGGTGTTAACTTATGTATGGTGCTAATTAGGCCCTCTAGGTTTTTACGGAATGAAACAAACTGTTTAATCCTAGTGCGCTGATTATTTTATTGATGATGCTGAAGCTTCAAAATTCTGTCAAAACATGTTTTAACAACCATTACTTTTTCATTCAATAGAGCTAAGAAAGTCTGTGCTGCACAGTCCCATTTGTTTTGGAATATGACAATCACTTTAACAAATCGGATTACAAAACAGATTTTTGAACAATCATTGATGTTCATCCTGCAGCATCTCAAATATATCTTAATACTGAAAGATCCCTTTACGGCACTGTCCTAGAAACTTTTATTCCATTTCAAGATAAAAAATAGAGTTTTTATTATTATGTGTCCATCATTATTTGTATATTATTTCTTGTAATCTCAAGTAATCCAGATCCAGAAGCTGCTCACTTATCACTGTAAGAAATGCTTATGTTTGTGAGTTGATGATGACATTTGTTAAATCAATGAATAAAGTGATTGATTGATTGATTGATTGCATTTTAGTGGGTTAAATTCAAATTTTGATAGGTTTCCTTGTACATAAAATAAAGTCAATACAATCAATTCAGTTCATCTTATTTTCAAACTAACAACTGAAATCACTCTGCAGATGCATTTTGTTAGCTTTTAAATGGATGGATGGAAGTTGATTACTGTTGAACTATTTAATTTTAATAATTCAGAATCACAAAAGTTTGACTAATTTGATTGATTTATTAAAAAGCACCAATTAACAAATAACGTCGTAATGGGGTACTTTTGATTTAATACAAACAGGTTGAATTCAATTTTAAATACAAAAAGTTTATTTTTATTTGATTCATTTAAATTTAATTTAATTTATTGTAAAGCACAAACAGTCAGCTATGATGAACAGAAAATACAACCAGATAAAATATTTTAATTTAATTATATTTTAGCTCAATTTAATTAATTACAGTTTGGTTTTTAAACCACATATTCAAAGCTAAAGTTAATCTGCAAATGAGTCAAACAGAAACCTGGTTACATGTGATCCACTATGATCTATCTGAAACATATGGATTCCTTAAAGTCCTAGTAGAACAAATACTTTATTAAAAATCACCAATTAATTTTAAGAAAGGAGTGACAGTACTGTAAGCCGAATATAAAACGATCAAATGCTGAGGTTTAGTTTCAGGGTCATGTCCAAGCACCAACATGTCAAAAAAAAAAAATAATAATAACTCAAAGTCAGCTTGTAAAAGTAATCTTTCTGCTTAGGAGAGAAAAAAAAGTAATTTAATTTAACTGCAGGCGGATTTAATTAAAAAGCTGTTAATTGAAATAAATAGTTTTTGATACGTCAATATGAGAATAATTTAGTTTTAAAATATGTTCCTTATTTGATCATGCAGGTAAAACGACACTAAAATCTGAAAAATCGTTAAAAATCCCCATTAATATGACAACAGGTTGCAGCGTCACTGTCTGACCAGCAGGGGGAGCACTTTGACCGCTGTAGCCGAAAAGGCTCTGGGGTCATAAAGGTGCATCTTCATTCTACCAAAACACTGAATAAACATTTTATCACTTTACCTGTAAAAGTCACAATCATATAATAGCTAATACTAGAGGTATACAATAAAATAAAGTTGGACTCTTTGGACAAAATAATAAAACAAACAGAAAAAATAAGATTAGCAAACAAAAATGTTTAAGAAGCTATGAAAAAGAAATAGAAAAAAGAAAAATAGTTCATATAACAAAAAGTTACATTGAAACAAGACAAAAAAAATGTTTTGTTTCATTTTTTCCACAAACAACTTAAAGGTTTCTGTTCCTACTTTGGATAATTATTTGAATCATTCTTCCTAAAACTGAAATATCTGATAAAAGTGAAGCTGATCACTTATTAATAGTCAATATGTGGTTTTATGAAGCAAAATCTTAAAATTAGAGTTTATTATGGGTCATAAAGCACAGAGTGAGGAGGGCTGAAGGAACCTGCTGATATAATATTAAATTAAAAAATATATTTACTGCTATTTACTGTTACTTCTGTTTATTTATCGCAATTGTTACAAAGGGAAACAGCAGCTGCAGGAAGTCAGCTTCTCTGTGGGAAACTTCTGCTGTCCTATTTCAAAACCAAATCTAATGTCTTTAATGGTAAGTTGACATCAGGTTTTTAGGAGATTCACGACTGGTATTGCTGGTGCAACGTTTAATTTAGTGGTTATTTTGAGAGACATTGCTACACAAAGACAACCAACCCGGTCAGTTAGAAAATGGCTGGGTTCTGGTTGGGTTCCTATGACAACCCAACCAGATGCGCACCGTGTCTCGGGTTGTGGCCCATTGTGAAACGTTCCAGGAAGTTAGGCCTGGAGCAAAGAACACCATTTTCTTAATGTGTGGCTGTTAAATGGTATTTTTGAATGTATGTAATTGATCTGAATTTGTCTGTACAATTGGATTGAATTAACTTTTTGGCAAAATGCCTCATGACTATTTCTTTTGAATTGGTGCTATGTAAACTACTATGAAATTAATCCAAATGTTTTGGTTTCTTTTAGAGTTTTGAAGAAAATAAAAGTTTATGTGGCAACTTTTACCATCCTACAGACTTGCTGTGCTGTTCTTTTTGCTTCTCAAAATCCAATGTTCTTTGTCACTATTTCGAACTTTTAGCAACTAGTTGTGCTAAAATGCTAATGCTAGCCTATACATACAAGTAAACAGTTGATTTTACTCTTTTTTTCATTCCTGTGATTTTTTTTTTTACAGTTTTCAGCATTTGATCCTCCTACTGGACATCTTCTTATAAAAAACTACAGTGACAATAGTATTTGTTAAATTCCATCAAATTCCTGCAGTAGCCACTTAGCTCTACTGCAGTAATAATGCCAGACTAAAGATCAACTAAAGATGTAATTAAAGTCCTTTATAGCAGCTCTACATTTGTGATTTTTGTTTTTATGTTATTCTTTTAAAAATATTGTTTCTCTTGCTACTTTTCTAACTTTTAGGAGCGACCAGCTGTGCTAACGTGCTAATGCTAGCCTGTACGGGAACAGGAGCTACTTTTATTTCTCTAATATGTATATGCAAACACAATATTTCATTTTTTCATAACAGTTTAAGTGCTAATATAATATTTTTATTCAAATAATTTTTAATCTCTAATGCCGATCAGTTTGCCATTTCCATCATCCACCACAAGGTGGCGATAAACCCGGATAAAGTGAGCAGAGACATTTCTTCTGTTTCACCTCCTCGTTTATTTGGCTGAACAGTGAAGTTTGTGTACCAAGAGGACAAACATCGTCTGGTATCTCTGTCACTGTTATTTAACTGCAAAGGAAGAGAAAAGTGAACTGAGAGCTAGCTAACCTCGTGATTTTCTCCAGGTGATTCAAAGTATTTTCTGTTACATCAGCTCTGCTGGTTTCACTCTGCTCGTTCATAAACAAAAGACATCTTTATATTTTTAGGTCAACCCTGCTGTGAGACCCTGAACCCCCCGACCGGTGCTCAGTCAGGTGTTCGTGCGCGAGCGTGTTATTGGGAAACATTAGTGTTTGCACGTGCGCAGGTGTCGCCGAGTCAGAAATGAAGCCAGTCAGAAACGATCTCCCACAGTCAGGCTGTATATCTGCCACAGCGTGGAGCGGAGTCCAAAGAGCGAAGCATCTCTACTTCTGCACGTCAAACACAGGTGATAACTCACCTGGACATGAGCGGAGGAGTCACAGGACGCCTGTTTCCCTCAATCAAATATTAGCTGTCAATACTTGGACGTCCCTTCTGCTCTTTAGGGGGTGGTGTGATTTCACAGGGGGTCTCGGTAAGCTGTATAGACGTGTGAAATGAAATGTTGACACTGGTTTATATGTTACAGCAAAAGAAAAGAAAAATAATACCAGTGTAGCTAATATCCAGGTGAAGGATTTCATATGAAGCCAACAAAAAGGCGTCAATAAGTCCAAATTGTGAGTTAATCCGAAATAAAACTTAATGTAGAGCCATAAATTGTTTCCTGATCTTTTGAAAAAAAAAATTAAAAAATGTCATAATTGTTGATAAATTTCTTTTAAAGAAAATGTTTAAATTTTTAAAGAACCATTATTTTATTTCAGCTTTAAGAGTATAAAATAAAGAAAAATGGCAATAAAATAGATGGATACATTCCTTTTTTTATGGGATGTTGATATTTGTGGAAAATGCTGTAAAAAAATAATTGTATTTTATTTTCTCTAAAGTTTATTTGTTGTTACATGAAATCAAAGTCTTGTATAGCTGATTCTGAAAACGCACATAGTTTCCAACCAGATGATAACATAAATAATAATAATAATCAATCAGTTTGATCAGATCAGTATTTTCAGCTGAGTTGATCTGACTCCATTGACTTGAATTCATCTGATTATTTTGTGCAGAAATACAGAAAAAATGAGTTGTTTTAAGGGTGAAAATCTTTTTCTTTCAATAAGCTGAACTCTGTCACCTCTTCTGGATGAATAGAGGTGATATTTATAAACCATTTATTTTATGATCCAGTCAACATCTCTCTAAGGTCTTCAGGCTTTAAAGGAGAGGAATTAGATTTAGACTTTAGGTTTAGGTTGTTGCTCCAGGAAATACTAATTATTTTAGAATCTCTTCAGTTTATTTTTTATTTTTATTTTTAACCTCTCGCAGTCAATACGCCTTGAACTATTCCCCTTTGAGCATAAGCAAGTGAAATTTCATCATGGAAAGGGCAGAAACTCAAGAAAAAAGGCGATATCTCGCAGTCATCCCTGTGAAGCTAAAAGAAAAACAGCCCAGCCTGCGGTTCAGGGTCAGTTCTGCTGCGACTGCTTGGAGAAATGTGTGTGTGGTTCGAGACGTTTCTGCGAGGGACGCTGCAACAGGAAACACTCAGGATTCTGGACGCTTTTTCTTTCTTTTTTTTTTCTTTTTTTTTGCTTGCGCTGTTGCCAAGACAACAGCAATTAGAAAGCAGAGAGCGGTTATGTTGCCATGGCAGCGAAGGTCAGGGAGAAGGCTCCGAGTTTTACCTGGTTCTCAGGAATGAGACGGATGCAGGAGCGTCTTTTGTTTTGTTTTTTATTATTTTTATGTGGAGCGTAAAATAATTATTGTTTGCTCTCCTGTTCAAGAGAGTTTGGCTTGACCTTTAACCCCACTGGGTCCCGAATTGAGGCATCACGGAAACCTATACATGTATTTGTAGAGACGGTAGAGCAACAGAAAATAATATGAAGTTGAAGAAAGAAAAAAAAACTAAATTACGATGGTGAATTAGGTTCGTTGTGCATAGAAAAAAGGGAGAAGTACATTTCTGCCAAAAATAATAACTTTTAACCTCATAAAAAGGAAGGAAATTTCTGAGCTCCAAAAGTTGAAAACTTTTTTAATGCCTAGCTAAATATTTAGCTAGCGGGCTAAACATTCAGTTTATGAATTAAATAGTTAAATATTTAGCTAGCAGGAAAAACTTACTAGTTTATAAACTCAACAGTTAGCTAAATAATATCCTTATAAGCTATTTATCTTCAAACTAAATATTTAGTTTGCAAACCCACAGCATCTTGAATGCTAGTTTGACACTAAGAAGCATTTAGCTAGCAAGTAAACTAAATATTTTACTTGCTAGCTAAACATGTAGTTAGCAACCTTAATATTTACCTTAATTCTAAATATTTAGCTGTAGGATAAACATTTAGTCAATCAACTACATTTAGCTTCATAATTTGATTACAAACTATTTCATTCCAATCTAAATATTTAGTTTAGAGAGTAAACATTTAGATAAAAAGCTACATATTTTACTTGCTAGATAAATATTTTCTTAGCAAGCTAACTGTTTTGCTAACTAACTAAATATTCAATTTAAGCCTAAATATTTATCTAGCAGGCTAAACAATTATTTTACAAACTAAACAGTTAGTTAAATAATCTGCTTACAAACAATAGGTACAAACTAAATGTATAGTTAGCAGGCTAAACAATTTACAAAGCTACATATTTGGCTTAGAAATAATTTAGCTCCAAACTAAATATTTATCCAGTGGATGATCAGCCTCTCTAAACTAATGCAAACTAGTACACTGTAAAAATTTTGCCAACCACATTTTACTGTAAAATGTACTTCTTTTTTTTACAGTGTAAATGATGCTGATTTTTCTGTAAAGAACCTCTGAAGTCTTAACAGATGACGATGCATAAAATGAAGAAAATTATGGACGACTCTGATCATCCTTTTCATGGGACTGTGTTGGGAAAACAGAGCGTCTTCAGTCAGAGGCGTCTTCAAACTCACTGTAATACAGACCGCTACGAGAGATCTTTCCTGCCAACAGCCATCAGCATCTGCAATAACTCTTTGAAGAATTTGAATTAATGAGTTACATTTACTTTCCCTTTGGGATCAATAAAGTATTTTTGAATCTGAAAACAAATGATTTTCACTGAGAAGATTCTAGTTTCCTACATTTCTTATACGTGACCTGTTTGCTTTGTGTCCTCCCGCCATGAGAGTTTCCCATAATTAGCTGATTATCACAGCTTGTTGTCACACAAACACACTGTAATGACATAACATGGCCTCCTTCAGTCCTTCATCTGCATTTACTCTGCAGTAAACGCTTCGCTTCAGTCGGACACACAAACGTGAATCGGCTGTTCTGTGTAACCAGAGGCAGCAGAACACTTAATCCCCTCCGCACCTGCTTTCCACCTCTGCAGCTGGCCGGACGGCTGCACCCCTCGGGCTCTCGTGTGTTTGTTATACATGTCTGCGCAGCTCCAGGGTCTCTGCTGCTGCTGCTACTATTTGCATATTTGCAGATTTCAGTCCGTGCCAGCGTGTGATTAATGATACATTTGAGCTAAGCAGGTGGAGAACAGATGGATGTAGTAGAGAACAGAAGTGTTACGATCCCATACACTGCAGACAGACGGCAGGGATCAGCGTCAGGGTCGCAGCCGGCGACATCTGAAATCGATTTTTAGCTCTCCATGTGTGCATGAGCGCGGTTTGGAAAGATACACACTCTAAAATATTTCTGTTAGTTTATGAATCAACAAAATACATTAAAGATCTGCTGTTGTTGGGTCAACCTTCCAGAACCTCTCAGGTCTTCTGGTTCTGGTTCTGCTCTGCATCCCCAGAACCAGAACCATCAGAACAAACTTCCAGAAATCTGGAACAGCAGAAACACTGAGTTCCTTTACATCTAGACTAAAACCCAGCTGGTTAGAGTTACTTTTGAAACATAATAAATGAAGCATTCATTGACCAACATTTTGATGTGTAACGATGATTTTCTGTTATTGGTTTTCACAGTTATTGACAATTTGATGATGTTTTTGTTTTGTAATGTTTTCACAGAGTAAAGCACTTCGAACTGCTTCGTTGCTGAAATATGCTGCACAAATAAAATTGATTAAATTATCTTAATCTTATTGGAAGATTTTAATATTTTTCCATAAAGTTCAGCAATTAAGTTTGTATGTAAGGCTTTATTGTTAGATGTTTTGTTTCTCTATGGTACTTGACAAAATGTAACGTCTGTTACTGGTTGAAATGTGCTAAACAAATAAACTTGATTGAAAATTAACAGCAATAATTTTAGTTGTTTAATCTGTCACAAGTGAAAAAAATTCATTTTCACCATGTTATAAATCTGTTCATAAACAGTAGAGACTCAAACTAAATACGTATTTAGCAAGCTAAACATTTAGGTTTGAAGCCAAGTATTTAGCTAGCAAGTGACATATTTAGTTTACAAACTAAACATTTAATTTGCTAGAAAAATATTACGCTAACAAATTGCCAAGCTCCAAATAAACATTTAGTTAGCATGCTAAACATTAGCTTCAAACTAAATATTTAGTGTAGATCCAAATATTTGGTTTTAAATACTTATTTTAGCAAACAAAGTATTCAGCTTTGAAACTGTGACCTTTAAAACAGGTGAAAACATGACTGAAAAATGAAACCTCTCTCTCTCTTTATGCAGACTAAATAACAAAAATTACTGCTGTTAATTCTTGACAGTGTAACTTTGCATGTGTGGCTTTACGACATAAGCCAGATGCATGATGGGAAAAAACTAAAAGTAAACATATTTATCTTCCAGTTCTCCAATACAAGTGAACATTTCTTAGGATTCTTTAGAGAGAAGAAAAAGTCAAACCTCCTTAGTGATAAAACTTAAAAATCTAATGAATTTTATTGGCTGTAGGATATGTAGAGTTAAACATTAAAAAGTGAAACAATAAAAAAAAATTAAAAGAAACAAGAAATGAAAAAGAAAAGAGGAAGGAGAGAAGGAAAGAGGGATCCAAAGGAATCTGGAAAAGTGTGGCAGTATTTTAAAGTCTGGAGAAAAAAAATCCATGTTCTTTGTCCAACTGTAAAAGTTTCATTAATCATTCATCCATTTGCCTGCTTTCCTTTTTTGGTTTCATATTGAAATCCAGCTGTGAGAACATCTCCTCTTTTTTTTTATATATCTAAACTTTAAAATCCAGTGAAAACTCCAGTCTGGGTGTTTGCAAATAAAAATGTCCAGGATCCCTGAGTGAGGAGCGGAGGACGACTCTCCTCCGTCACGCGGAGACGTGTCTCATGTGGAAGTTGACCACGTACTCGGCGTTGGTCCGCTGAACGGAGATGGCGAAAGGTTCGAAGGGATGGAAGGTGAAGGCGACCAGGCGCCGCACGGCGTGGTTAACGGGTCGACCCAGAAGGCCCGCCTGGATCTTAAACTTCAGCAGGCCGGCGTCGCGGGCGTAAAACCTGCAGAGGCAGAGCGGCTCCGTTAAACTGCTGCATCTAACCATGTCTTTATATTTATTTTTTTTATTTTCATTATTTTCCTTAAATGACAAAAAAAATTATTGTTATAATTTTTGTATTTATTTTAATTAAAAAAATGCATTTCAGCCTATTATTTATTTCTATTAATGTTTTTTACTTGTATATTAATAAACAATATAGTCGGTTGATGAATGAAAGACTCGGAAACAAACAGCAGACGGATGGAGGGTTAATCTGAAAGCAGCAGAGATGCATCTTTGCACTTTCAGCTGAGGAAACGATAAGAAGCAAAAAGTGAAAGCAAACCTCCATGATGATTTTAAATGCCATATAAAACCCTAGAAGCTGTTTCAGTTGAAGTCATCTCTATGTAAACCCCATTAGCCTGACTGCAGGGCTGCGCCATCCGGAGGTGTGCGCGCCCTGATTGGAGTGGCTACCTGATGGGGTGGTCTCCGCAGGTCTTGGGCCTCTCCATCACTGACACCCACTTGTCGTCGTAGCTGAAGAGCGACAGGTCGAGGTAAGGGCTGCTGCTGTACGACTGGGCGCTGATGGGCAGCTGACCGAGCAGCCGCCGCACCGCCTCTGTGTGGCCGCCATATTTGGCGTTCACTATGGTGTCTTTGAATCTAGGGAGGAAAAAATACTTCAGTTCCACTTTCTTCTGCTTTGTTTTTCACTCTAAAGGTGACCCACTGTGCTTCCTTAGATCATAGGACAGCTCTATAATCTATACAAAACACATTCATTAAAAATCATTTTTAGACAATAAGTTTTCAGTCTCATCAGTTCTGCCTATTTTCAGCTATTTTAGGGACTCTGTCTCTTTAAATCCAAATAAGCTGCTGCTGGCCATGCCCCCCCAACCCAACGTTTACACTCACACACGATAATCACTGCAAACAGATGCAGAACAACACAACCGTAGATCTTTGAAAAGCAGAAGTGGAGCCTCCTGCACAACCAACAAGAATGCAGCAAGTGGTATCTGGATGGTAAGTCAACAACAAAACTCTTGTCATTTCCAGCAGCCATTGTACGGCGACCAAACCAACTAACCAAATGTACTGGAGCTCCATTTGGGTTGCTAGGCGATGGGCTGGGCTTTGCTTTGGTTGCTAGGTAACGGGGCAGTTCCTGCTGAGTTGTGACGTTACATTCCCTAAGCTTTTGAAACGGCTCGTTTTGCATACATCAAAAGGCATCAACTTATTGCAAAAATAAAAACGACTGGGTGTTTTTAGTTTCTTAAAGAGGCAGTATGATGTAAATTTGACGTGTAAAATGTGACTTTTTAATCATAATAAATCCTTTTAAGCTCAAACGAGGAAGCTTTTCCTCCCATGAAGGGTTTGATGGGAGGAAATAGGTTTCCGTGATGCCTCAATTCGGGACCCTGTGGGGTTAAAGGTCAAGCCAGAATGGGTGAAATTCAATCAGATCTCCAGTTAGCTGACCAGGTTAATGGCCTGGATCTCCTTCCTGTTTCTGCTCTTGACTCCCTCGGGCGTCTCTACCTCGTCCTAACGTCTGTCTGTGAGACATCCTGTCCGTTCGGGCCACGGTGGCAGAGCGGCGGTGGAGCGGTACCTTCTCTGGACCTGGCGGGCGTAGTTGTTGGAGGAGGCGGAGCAGGGGAACTGGACGGCCTGGCTGTGCAGCGTGGCGTTCCTGAACAGGTCACAGAAGTTCTCAAACAGCTCCAGCAGCTGGTCCGACGTGTTCTCGAACACGGCCAGAACCTCCGTGGACACCATGTTGTACACCACAAAAAACGACGGCTGGCAGGGAGACCAGGGGTCAAAGGTTAATGCAGCGCAAAAGGCTCAGAGAAAAACATAAGAAGAAAGACTTTCTGTTAGAGAAATCCATCCAACCATCCAGTCATGTACTCAACCAACCAATCAAAAAAAACAAACAGTTGAAAACGAAGTGAGAAGGTTTGATTACATTTCTCCATCTGTTTTTTTTAAAGGATTTGACTAGGACACTTTAGTATAATTAGCTTTCAAGTCACTGTGTGTGTTTGGAAAAATCTATATGCTAAATAAACCATCTTTATCTGCTCAGACGCCATTTAAATGAACTGTGGATTAATTAAATCCTTCTGTTCCTGCGACAAGTGAAGCTCAGGACTGAGCAGAATCCGTTGGACGATCGTTTCCTTGGAAACCCCACAGGGGGAAATTCTCCTCGTCCGAGGAAACCGGGGCAGCGGGACAAAGAGCGGCGGGGGAAGAATGCATACCTGCGACGGGTCGGTGACTCTGAGCGTCACCACGTCTTCGCTGGTGTATTTGATGAAGAGGTGATGCTCGTCCAGCAGCTGCATCTTCCACATCCGGAGCCGCCTGAGCTGATCAAAGAACTGGAAAAACCTGACGGAACGACACGGGTCAGAACCTAACAAGCCTCAGACACATTCAACTAAAAAAATCAACTAAGAATGGGAGCTTTGTGAATCGGCGTCGTCACCTCCTCTTGGCGGTGGCGCTGCCGTCCTGCTCGGCTCGCCGCCACAGGTACACCAGCAGCCTGTGCTTCAGGGAGTTGATGGTTTTGTCTGTGTAGAGGCGCGGGAAGCCAGTCTGGCTCTCCGCCTGAGCTTCTGCGTAAACCGCCGACAGCGTCAGCAGGTCGTCCTCGTAACAGAAGCGCCCGATTGTCCTCACGTCCAGAAACGTCCCGTCAGGCGTCACCTGAGGACAGAAGAAGAGACAGAAGGCAGCAGGTGAACGTGTGTTAAAATATCTACAAAAACATTAAATGCTTTGTGTAAAAAAAACCCAACAACAACAACAAATTTTTAATAAAACTGGATGACATTCTTCCATCCATCACTCGTAATGCAACACCATTTGAGTTAGTTGAGGTCTGGACTTTAACTGGGTCACTGCATCAGTTTTCAAAATCTAGATCATTTCTTTTTCAGCAGTTTTTTTGTAACTTTGCTGCTGTTTTACTCTTTAATGGTGGCCAGCAGGTGTGAACATGCTGCAAACTCCAAAACACACAAAAAAAACAAACGCACCAGAAAAACGCTGCCAAAGAAAAATGCTGCAAAGGCAGAAAATAGAAGCAAAAGGGAATATACAGAAAAGCAACAGCAAATCTCAAATGCTCCAAAAACTCGAAGTCCTCCAGCCCACTAGGGGGAGTCGACCATCAAATCACATAGGACAAGACACTCAGAAAAGACAGGATGTCCAGAAGAAACTTGGAGAAATTAAAGAAAAGGTGCATCATACTTTATATCTCTTTACCCCAGACCACTAGGGGGAGTCTGGAGTACATAAGTAAATATTTCCCTTGGTCTCCATGATCCTGGTTGTTCTCTAAAGAACCAAAGGGCTTCAGAGAATATCGGGATTAATACTCAGAGAACATTAAACAAAAATAAGTTTACTACTGAGATGACATTAGAAACCAAAGTCGAACCGGTTTTAATTCAGGGTAATATAAATTGATGGGGTGAAGTTAAATGCATGCTGCACTTTTCAGATTTCTCTTGTTTCGCATCACAGTGTTTGTTTTAAATGACAGATTTCTCAGATAACAAACCAGAAAGATAAGTCCAGATAAGCTGCACTGATGCCTAAACAATCTGAAGAATTTTGCATATCACCTAGGAATTTAAATGCATGCCACACTTTTCAGATTTATTTTGGCTTCAGCTCACAACGTTTTTTAAACAACCCACTTCTCAGCTAAATAAGTCAGAAAAATTAGTCCAAATAAGCTGCACCACTTTCTAAAATATCTGAAATACTTTGCAGATCATCTAGGAATTTAAATGCACTTTTCAGATTTTTTTTGTTTGCTTGTTTCAGTTCACATTGTCTATTCTAAACAAACCAGAATAATTAGTCCAGTTTAGTTGCCCTGCTGCCTAAATCATCTGAACAATGTTGCCAATCCCCTAGTGATGGATTTAACCTCTTAGGGGACGACCTGCTCACCTGAAAGACGTGGATGGTCTGCTGTTGGACCGACAGCACGGCCAGGATGTTCCTGTAGAGGTAGAGGCCCTGGTTGTGAGACAGGATGATCTTATCACACTTGAAGGACCTGGTGTCACACAGCCTGCCGGTGTGCAGGTCAATGATGTGCAGGGAGTAATCCTCCAGTGGAGACCGCGGGTTGGGAGTCACTGACTCGTTGTTGCGATACACCTGGTGGAGCGTCAGCTATAAATAAAACCTCCGAACTCGGCTGCTTTTCGCTCAAACCGAAGCTCATTACCTCAAAGAAGTACGGCGGCGGATCGTCGGGGACGTAGACGGCGGAGCCGACAATGACGTATCTGCAGTCGTCGGTGAAGAGGCTGCACTCGCGATTCAGGTGCTCTCCATTTGAAGCCACGTTGGTGACGTGGAGCAGCGAGAAGAAGCGCTGGAAGAGGCGGCTGCGGATGTTGAGGGAGCACTGGTCGTTGGCGGTGGACAGAGTCTCTCCTTCCTGGCCTCTCAGCAGGTCCTGAGCTGCCTGGCAGCCTTGGTATTCATAAATCTGAAAGAGAATAGCAACCAAATTCAGCTCAGAGTTAAAACTAACTAAAACACACTGAATTTATAGATATAAGATCCTTTGTTTTTGTGTTTATATGCTGCAAAAACATACAATTTTACCAAGTATTTTCGGTCTAGTTTCTAGTGCAAATATCTTATTACACTTGAAATAAGACAAAACTAACTTACAAGTAACATTTCAGCAAGATATAGGAGCTTGTTTTAAGTCAATAATCCTTAATATTGTTTTTAAAAATATCACTAGTTCCACTGAAAGATTAATTTACTTATAACATGGGGAAAAATAGAACTGTAAATATACATATTTATTATATTTATAACTGTATACTCGACAATTATGGCATTTTATTTTATTAACTTGATTTTAGTTATAGCTGTTTTGTCTTTTTTGAATGCCGACAAGTTTATGTTGCAGGAGTACAACGACAAATAAAATCCTTGAATCCATTAAACGTCTTTTATCAGTGAAATGGTCTCTGAATGACAATATTATAGTTTATCAAAATAATTCCTGTGACAATTTATCATCCAGCAAAATTTGTTATAATGACAGGCCTATTTATTATGCAACTGGTACATGCATAATCACAATGCAATACTTAACTAATAAAAGCTAACAAATACCCTCTAAAAACTAATTAAAATGAACTGAACTGGACAAAATGTCACAATAAAATAAAGCTAAAATGGTTGAAACGATTCAGGATTCTTCTTTTACTTCCAGCGACGTCTGGTCCGAGGAGAAGGCGATGAAGTAGCGCCCATCTGGCGAGAACTTCCTGAGGAAGCAGGGCGGCTTCTCCACGTTCACCACAGTGAAGTTCGGGAACAGGTTCTGGTGAAAGCAGCGAACCCGGTACCAGTGGGCCCCGGGTCGACCGGAGCAGACCCTTCGCTTCTCCAGGCGGTAGACCACGTTCTGGTTCTGGATCCGCCTGGGCTTCAGGGTCAGGACGTCCTCTTCCATGCCGGCAATCACAGGACCGTTTCAAACGTCGCTACGTTAGACGAGTGATGAGGTAAGAAAAATGAGTTAGCATTGTCCCGTCTGCTGTGGAAGGACAGAAGAGGAACAATAAGAAACGGTGATGCTGCTACGAAGGAGGCCAACAAATCTGACCCAGTTACACCAGTTCTGTAAGAAATTAGACAAAATTAGGTATGAACCGATCCACTTCTTTCACGTCCGATACCAGACTGATGTTTAGCCATAGCCAATACCGATCCAATACAGAAAAACAGTTCTGAAGATGTTTCTTTTTTTAAACCCAGACATAACTGCACTGAATTACAAATTTATTTGATAACGCTGAACTATTATAGCATGCTTAAATTCACAAATGGCATCACAAGCTTGGTTAAAGATGCTAGACAACTTTAATTTATTCAGTCAGGGCAATTAGGAGAATAACAGCTATTGTAAAATAAATAATAAAGAAACTAACAAAAACACAATAGATTGAATACCTTGGTGAAACATAAACTGCAACAAACCTTCTTTCAAATGGTTCAGAAAGTGCAATTAGGGATTCTAATTATATAGTAAAATAAATAAATAATAAAACATGATGTTGCTCAGAGCTCAAAGTATAGAATTAGACTGAATAGATCTGCCCTTATGGATGGGGAACATTGTCACTTTTACCTGATCAAGAATGTTTTCAATATTGGGACTGATACAAATATTAATTGGTGCATTTTGTAGCTAAAATGTCAGTAAACTATGGTGAGTCACACTTTCAAAGGAGTTTCTACTAAATACGGAGAAGATGTAAATTAAGTTAAAAAAAAATAAATAAAACAATAAAAGAATTCTTTCTGTCATTATTTTGGTATTAGAAAATAAAACCAAACCCTTGTCTTGATTTAATGTCAGAAGGCAAAGATTTTTTTATGCTATCTTCAAATATCTGAAACACAACTAAAAAAAAAACAAACAAACAATAGAAATATCAAATAAAAACAGTCAAAACACACAGAGAGAGACAGAGAGAAGTTAATAGAAATAAATAAAACAAATCTGTGACTCTTCCATCAACAGCAGAACGTCTTTGGCTAAATTAATGAAACTCAGAATATAAATACATGTTTTAGACCAAATGGTGCAATAAAAACTACTTTATTAAAGGCCTTTTATGTTAAAAGAGATGTAAACAAGGAAATAGGAACATCTTTCATGAGTTGAATGAAACAAAGCTGGCTAAATGTGAAGGGCTCTTTGTAATTCATTTGTCATTAAAACTAAATATTACCCCTAAACTCTAAGCATAAACATAATACTTCTCGAATTTGACAATAAATACAAATTAATTTACAATCTAATATCTACCTGAGTGAACTGACTTGCTGTCTGTTCCTCCAAGTTTATGAATTTTAGCAGAAAATGAGGCTTAACTTCGACAAAGCTTACCGTTAATGAGTCAATTTCAAGATCTTCGGCATCTCACTCCGCTTAAACTGGGACATCAGGGGTCATTTATCTCATAAAATTCGAAACTAAGTGCAAATGTAACGCTAATAAATCATATTTCTCCACACAGTCCGAGCGAATCTGGAGCTTCTGCTCTGTTTGTTGTTAAGGAAGCGGAAAGGAAACGAAGAAGAAGACTGCGGGTCACAGCGCCACCACCTAGGCTATCGACAGAAAGTGGTATTACAGTTTCTCATCGAAAGTGAATTCAAACTCAGTCAGGTTTATTAGCCAAAATTGTGGGCACAAACAAAGAGCTTGAGTTTCAAGCACTCCTAGCGTACGGAATTAAAGTTTAATAATATAAACTTTAGAGGGTGGAAAAAAGGGTAAAGACAAAATTAAAAAAATATATTTGGAACCATTTTTTTTGATAAAAGGATTCCAGGATTAGTTGACCACATTGGCCTAAACATGTTCCTATAACCTAAAAATAGCTATTTGTGGTATGCCAAAACTCATAGTTACTTAACAAATGTAGATCTTTTGCTATAATTTTTACCCATGAAGGTCGTCATTTTTGCACCGATGGGTTGATGACACATAATGGTCCTTTCTGTTCTGGAATCTCCAGAGTAAACACAGGAACAACTAACTTTAGAGTAGTTGTTTATCATATTGCGGTTGACTGGTGTAATTTTAGATAAAAATAAAAATTGAAGCGAATCTGGATAATTACCCACATGAAAGAAAAGAGAGCACAGTGTGGAGCACAACATCCGAAGAACCTGATCTGTACCCTGGACATTTCTCCAGAACATTTGTACTGCCTGCGGTACTGACATCACCGATCCGACCGGACACAGCGCTACAGACGCTGGGAGAAACATCAGACAAGCAGCTAACGGAGCTATTGCTACTGGAAATGCTAATGGAGTTACAATACTGTGAAAAAAAATGATTGTTGTGACAGTGAAAATCATTTTACTTTGTTTTGTAATATTTAGTTAACTAAATATTTAGCTCCAAGCTAAATATTACATTCAAACTAAATATTTATTTAGGAAGCAACATATTTAGTTAACAAATTAAATATTTAGCTTCAAATTATGTATTTACTTAGCTGAATCTTGCTAAGTAAGATTCAGCTTAGTTTGAAGTATTTAGCTTCAATCTAAGTATTTACTTGGTTTGCTGAATATTTATCTTAAAAACTATTTAGTTTGTAAGCTAAGTAACAGTTTAAATATGTTTACCTGCAAGCTAAATATTTAGTAAGGAGCTAAATATTGTCTAGATAGAAAGTCCAGTCTGTTTTTCGGGAGGTGTGAATGTGTAAATGAACTCCTATTCAGTTTGAATGCATATGTGAATGGCAAGCGGACCGGAGACGCTCCAAAAGCAGGAAGTAGACTAAAGAGCATGGCATTCTGGGTAAATACAACCAAACAAACGTGTAGCTAGTGCTAGCAGGACAAATGGCGCATGGACCTCTAAAATCCAATGCCACTCGATTTTTATGTACATTTCGCGAAGCAAGAGGTTGCACTCTGTGCCTTCTTCAGAGGTTGTCATGTTGTTTCCTTCAGTAGATCTTGGTGCAGCGCCCCCACAGGCAAGGATAGGAACAGTTTGCTCAAAGGGTTTGGTTTCTTTGAGTCAGTGCAGTGAGAAACAGAGCTGCTGAAAATGTAACAAATGTTGAAATTTTGGTTCCCAACTGAACCAAATCTATCAGGTGGAAAACATGCGTTAAGCATCTGACTGTTATGTGTTCTGATATTAAAATGTTCCATGTTCCCAACTTCATTTGACGTTTTACTTTCCATGTAAATTAATCCAAACTGAATTTTGTGTTAAAATTCTCAATATTTTACATATATTTAATGTAAAAACAAGAGCAGCTAGTGAGTTATGAATCTCTGGGGATCACAGTGCACTGAACATAAATGAGATTCAAGTTTCAGGAAAAACCTCATTGTGGCCAAAAAAGAAAGAAAGAAAATGTAGGGCAAATTTACACCTGCTGATCTCACTGAGATGCCAATTTACTGATCAGGTGGGGGGGCATGAAGGTTAGCAGGTGAGGAGCACGAGTGCCCCAGAAAACTTTCAATATGATTATAATTGGTTTGAGTAAAATTGGCAGAAAAAGAAAAAAGGAGAAAAAAAGGAAAAAATCAGAACTAAACAACAGACCTTTGGCTGCAGTACCTGGAGTGTATATGACAGGCTGGTTTGTTTAGCGTAATTTATTTAACTGATTTGTTTATAACAGCATGCAGCATATGCGACCTGGAGACGACTTGCGTTTTGCTCCCCATAATGACAGATAATTAAATTACGATTATCCTCTTTCTGTGGAGCATGTTCTCACAGGCAGGGAACATCTCCGCAAAAAGAAAGGAGACAAAAAAAGAAAAAAGTTCATCGGTCTTGGACAGGCGCTAATGGTTCTTAGCACAATTATCTCTGACCGAAGAGTCTCGATTAAATGTCGTAATTTTCCATAAAAGCACATGTATCGAGCTTAAAAGGCGAGCCTGAAAAGAAGAATGAAGAAATGAATGAAGAGAAGAGTGTGAAATTATCCACTTTAAATATCTAATGGCATTTTCCTTTTCATCTGCGGCTGATTAAACCTTCGCCTCAACACGTGGACGAGCGAGTCTCCATGCTTGCATTCAGGTGTGCACATGCGTTAGCAGCGCAGGTGGTCTGCATGCACATGTGCAGGTGTGTGTGTGTGTGTGTGTTGCACAGGGTGAGAACCATGCACTGTCCTGCGGTTGTTCTGCTGTTATTGTCCCTCTAATAAGCCGCTCGGCATGCCGGACGCTCGCCTTAGCTTTTAGCATCAGCCTGTGAAGAACAGAGTTACATCTGAGTATTTCTGAACCCTTTTTTCAAGAAGACACAGGCGCTTTTTTATATATTATTTTCCTCCTTGAGGGCTTTTCACAACCCAAAATGCACGCAGTCCATTCTTCCTGCCCCTGTTCACACCTCTTTCGCAGGTGAAACACATTTTGCTCTTGACTGCACGCTCTCAGGTCCAAGCACCCTTTCCTGCAAAATGGAGACGCTGGAAAACTTTTAAGTTCCTTTCAGCGGCTCAGAGGGAAGAAGCACAGGAAGGCCATGTTTTAAAAGTTTAAAGGAGAAAGGCCAGAGTGCTTTGGAAAAGTGAATAATGGAGTTGAACATAGAACAAGCTCCTGAATTGCAGTGATTATCATCATTATAAATTTTTTTTTGTTGTAAAAGAGCATTTGCATTAAGGATATAGTGTGAAGCTCCTATATAGAAAAAAGGCACTTAGAAAAGGTTATTCTAAGCTTGGGAAGCAAATCGAGACGCATTGTTTTACCACTTCCTCTCTTCCCCCATCACTTCATCACAGACAGTTCTGTTTGGCATTTAACAAAAGCTTTTAACTTTTCCATCCAGCGTAATTTCAGAGCACAATAGGACATTTTTAGACTGTAACTTTCCAATCCGTATGCACCTGAACTTTTCATGTCTTTTTGTGACAGTGGAAAATTTCTGCTTTTTACAGAGAAATTACTGTGATCACAAATGCATTATGGTCCGGCAGCCTCTCGGCGGAACGGAGAGGGGACGGGAAGATGCAGCTTTTTGTATTTTGGCCGTGCACGGACCAGAGCCGGATGAGGTCCGGAAACCCCTAAAGTACGCTTTTATTTCCTGTCCTTCTCTTCAGGTCAGTGAATTAGAGGACAAGTCTGGAGCAGGGCAACTGGAATTTTTTATTATAGTAATTTGCTCAAATAAATGCAACCCCCAAAAGTCACAAGCCACTTTGGTTGAAAGGGTGTAGTCTCTGATTTGTACAATGTTCTTCTGTCCAGAGACTGTCCTGCAATATTTCTAGGTTACATCTTCACCGGAGTTAAAAATGTAAAGTAAAAAAATCTATTTTTGGTCTGTTCTGATGCATCTATTGTAGATTTATTAATTAAGCTGTCGGCAGATGATACTGCTACAATCATACAACTAAACTGCCCAATTCTGATCGTTTCACCCAAAAAAAAAAAAGATTTGTTGCACTTTTATCTAGCTGTCTAATTTGAATACATATCTGATAGTTTTCAAAGCAGTCTTTGTATTTTATCCAACTTTTCTGTCATCATCATTCTGCTCCAGAAGAAGCCAGATGAGGTAAATCTGGATGTAAACAATGGCTGGAAACTATAATAATACGAAATTATGGAATCAGTCCGTGTCATCGCATCCCAACCTCACCAATCCTGGTCCGACTCCAAATCCAGCAGCCATTATAACTGCCATAAAATGTAAGGCAGTAATAATGTGTGACATCAATGCAGACCATCTACACAGAAGTCTGATTGTATTGGGAAAAAAAAAATCAGATTTCAGCAAAAAGTAGGAATTGAGCATCAAGACCTGCTGAGCGATCATTATTTCACCATTTGGTGTTTAAAGGTGACTTCGTTAGGATAATGAAAATGAACACCTTCATTACATTTTTTGGTCTAAATCAGAACTGTTTTAGGGCGTCTTGTCACTTTTATGCAAATAAGCTGCTGTTGCTGGCCACGCCCCCCAACTAAACGTTTACACTTCATACACATGAAAATGGCTGCAAATAAACACAATTGTGCAACTGTACATGCACTTGGGTTGCTAGGTAACTGGCAGGGCTCAGCTGGGGTTGCTAGGTAACGGGACAGTACTCATTCAGGAGGTTTTTGAAACGACTTGTTTTCAGACAAAAAAAATACAAAAAACATTAACTTATTACTGGAAAAAGTTTTTTAACCACTTCAACTGTTTTTAGAAACAGCAGAGACTCAAATGGAAGTACAAAAACATGCAGTTTCAACAAATATGTAAAAAAAATGTTTTAATAACAGTTACATTGTGTTTGACACAAAGGAATTCAATTAAAATATAAACTAATGATATTTGACTCCAAAAATTAGTTTATTAGCTTCTGATTTAATTAGAACTTTATTTTGAAAGTGTATAGACACAATAATAATAACTATACAACAATTTTTAAAATTACATTTTACAGTATTTAGAGGTAATCATCAAAACTCACCACAGAAAAGCTTTGCAGGGCTTGTATCTGATGGGATTTGTTGCCTTGTTTTCAATCTAATTAAAGTAGCGAGTTGGAAAAAACATGAAATATTAGTTTTTACAATTTGAAATTTCCCTTTATTGTCTTGTAACATCCTGAAACACAATCCATTCCTGGAATAAAACACACATTAACCAATCAGACAAAGTTGACTTTCTATGAAAGTCTGAAGAAATTCACACATTGAAACAAACGCAGCTCTAATTTAGACACAATCAACCGCGCTGATGTATAATGTCTAATAATGTGCTCTTTGTGTCCTGGCTGACTGTGTGGGGGTGTTTATAAAGGTATAGGTAATATAAAAAGCACATTAATGAGAATGTGCTTTTCTGCGCTGCGAGTGAAAAACTGCAACCCTGGAATAAATCACCTGAAATTTCCTTTATTTTTCAGTAAATCCAACACATTTTGAAATAATTTTAGAGAACAGGAACTGCATCTTCCCAATTCTGCTGCTGATTTATTAAAAAATGAAAGAAAAAAAAAACATCTGTGCATTCAGCAAAGCATCATTAATTTCAACTTCTCTCTCTCAATTAACTGCCTGTGTTGATCCAGCCGTCTGTTATTTAGTTTAGCTGAAAATAACTTCTCAGTCTCTGGAAGCTGTGATAAATATATATAATATATAATATATATATATTCGTCTGTGCGATTGGTTTTAATGGAGGCCTCCTGCTAAATGTTAAACATTTTCAATATCAATTATATTCTGGCGAGGCAGCTGAGTTTTTTCCTATATGTTCAATTTGTTGTTGTTTTACATTTTAATATCAGTATATTTAATTTTTGTATTCATATTCATGGTGAACAGAGAATCTACACCATGCAGACGTGAATGCACAAAACTTTTTCTCCACAGTGACACTCAATAAGTAAACAATGATGTAAAATCATTGCACCTAAATTGTAAACAATTTGCCGGATGTCTCATAACTTCCTTCTGAATTGTGCGTCCATTTGTACTTAATTAAGTGCTTCAGGGTTTTGATGTTGATCTGGAGGATAAAGTCTGCACTGGACACCGGAACCACAAGCCAAAGGTTTGAAATCAGGGAACATTTCTCCAAGTAAAGCGATCAGAAGTCGGCAAGACAAACTGATTTGCGATTGGTTGATGTAGTTTCCTCCACAACGTTCTCTTTGCATAAAGTTGTAAATGTCTGCATGTCTGCACATAGTGGTTGGGTGTGTGATTTGTAATTTGGCAAAATGATGTATGGCTTTCATATTTTTCCGTTACTAATTTATAAAAACAGCTAAAGAATGAAAATATTTGCTTAACACAACACTTGTTGCCAGTTGAGGTGACTGGAAATTGGTCCACTCGCATTTTCAAGAATAAATATCAGGAGTTTTCACAACTGATTGTCTGGTAGATTCGATTTAATTTCTTAAGCAAAGTTGCAACATTTGTTACATTTTCAGCTGCTGAGGTTCTCTTTCACACTGCACTGCGTCAACTGAACCAAACCCTTTGAAAACCTGTTCCTCTCCTCGCCTGTGGAGGCGCTGCACCAAGAATTACCTAACGAAATTACAAAAAGCCTCAGAAGAAGACACTGAGCGCAACTTCCTCCTTCATAAAATGTGACCAAAAAAGGAGTAGTGATTTAAGCGGTTGGAGGATTTCTCTTTTGTCTTTGGTAGAAAACTACGTGCCATTTCTCCCGTTAGCGTGAGGCTAGCACCTCTGTTTTGGTTGTATTTACCCAGAATGCCCTCTTCCTTTTTATTCAGATATCTTAGCACATGTAAACAAAGCAAAACTGACTTACAAGTAACTAGTCAACTAGATATCGGCGTTTAAGTAAATAATTTCTTCATATTGATGAAAAAGTACTAGTTCCACTGGCAGAGTATTTCACATTTTTTCCACAAGTGAACTGGTACTTTTTCATCAACATTAAGTAATTATCAACTGAAATCAAGCTCCTATATCTTACTAACGAAGTTAGTTTTATTCTATTTCAAGTGAGACATTTGCACCAGAAACCTGACTAAAAATACTTGCTAAAATTGTGTTTTTACAGTGTTTCTATGAAGAACTATATTTATGAAAAGAGCTAGAAATTGCACAATTAACAAAATATTTTTGTTAAAAGGACACTCGTCCTCGTTGTCTCTGCATGTCGGTGCGCTGCTGACCCCCTTCGTGCGTTTCCACGTTTTAACATAATGGGAATAAAAACAGAGGCTGTGGCATTTACGGGAGTATTTCTGTGTTTGTGTGCAGAACGAACAGCAGACATTAGGCCGCGATCACGCTTCGGCTCCACTTCTCTCTACAGGGTCAAACTTTCTGCTCCACTCAGGTGAGGCGCACGAAATAAATAAATAAAAAAAATCATGACAATTATTTTGCCATTTTTCCCAAAAGTAAAAGAGACCATGCTTAAAGGAAGGGCTTTTTAAAAGAGGTCACCTGAACTTACCTTGCTACCCTCTCACTTTCCCAATTCAGTGAGGGGCGAATAGTCTTGGTGGGGGACTGAGCGGCTCTGCACATTACAGCCGAGTCTCAGCAGCCAGAGCCAAAGCAGCCCTGTAATTTCTGCCATTTGACAGTGTGAGCTCAAAAGCAGAGTGATGGCCACTTTTCTGTTATTATTCCCTTGGCAGAGTGCTCGCCGAAGGAAACAACCGCGCTTTAAGAACACGTCCATCAGCCGCAGGCAGTATTTGGAACTGGTATTTGTAAAAAGTAACTCTGACATGTTGTATCGTTAACTTTGAAAAGCGAGCGGTGTTGAACATGTTACAGTATATAATATCCCGCCTTCTATCTGTCCCCTTCCAGTCATGCATTATATGGCAGCAGCTGCTGTTTAAAATTCTCCCAAGCTGAATTTTGTGTTTTATTACTAAGGTCTGTGATTGACGAACAGGCGACAGAAACTTCTCTTGTGTTGAAGTCGTTGGATGCTTTGTCATCAGCTGCAGGTGCTCATTGGGAACATTAGGATATTTACCAGAGAAGTTCATTTTCTTTCACTTCTCTCATCTATTATTTCCATGGTCATGTTTTCCGGTGGTGGAAACTGCTAACTAAAAAGTTAGCTATGCTAACCACAAAACACTAATCATAAACGATAGTTCCACTAAGGCAAAAGTGGTATTCTAACATGGCAATTTAGTGGAAGCTAATGCTAAAGCACTAAAATCAGCATGGCATTTAGCAGGAGCTAATGCTAAACCATGCTGACTGTGCCACTGCATGATTTGTCTTGGAAGTACAATTCGTACCGTTAGCTTGTTTAAGCATGTGCATACCTTACCTTACAGTCCTGTTAGTTCAAAATATAATTTTCAACTCGATTTGTCCGGAACAGTGCTGTGACCAGCACTAATCATGAACATCAGCTCCACGACCATTAACACTAACATGCTACTCCAACATAGCATCTGGCAGAAACTAGCGCAAAAATGCTACTCTAATGTGGCATTTAGCGGGAGCTAATGCTAGAGTGCTAAATTCAACAATGTTGACTATGTCACTCCACAATCTGTTCCAAAAGGGCGATTTGTACCGTTGGCTCATTTGCACACATGCTAAAGAAATACTTCCAGGAGGGTATTTTTTATTTCTTTTCTGTATTTGTATTGCATTTGATTATAAAAATAGTGAATAATTTAAATAATGACAATTCAGTGACTCAATACACAATTTTCTACTAATTTGTTTCCTAATACTAAGTTATGACAATTATTATTCATTAAGGAATTTATAACATTGGTTTGGAAAATAGGTCCTTTTATAGAAAGTAATATTTTGGTTCATGTAAATAATTATATTGCACTTTGTAGCTCTACACTTTATATTCTGATGCATTCTGGATACAGAATAAAGTGTGCTATAGGCATGAAACCAATAATCTAAAGCACTCCATCCCAAATCAAAGGAAGACTGATGATGGAATAAAGACACATAATTTGACTGTTTTTGATTAGCGCAGTGAAAAAGTTTTGTATTTTCTCCTTTTTTGGTGAAAAGCAAAGGACCCAAAAACCTCAGGAAGCTTTTTGGTTTCACCTACTTCTCCCAGTTTCATAAAATCTTAGATAAATACAAATTATTTACTCACAAGATTCTGAATGAGTATTAAACTCCACAAACCAGATTTAATTTGCAAATCATCCTTGTCGCCTTTATAATGACTCAGTATGCCTGCGGCTATTATCAGCCATGCTTGTGAATAAAGAAACGCAATCCAAGCTGATGTTTGTGTCAAAAGGAGAAGCGTTTGCATGTCATTATGATAACAGCGCTTGGGTTGAGGAGTTAAATTGTTTACAGCGCTGATGAAAGCGAGGTGTGATCGTACAACAGTTTATTCAATAAAACAGACATCAGAAACTGATGGAAGGGGATATTTCAGGCGTTGAGCTGCAGCTGCAGAGATTTTTTTTTTTCGAACCAGAACTGCCTCCACGTTAGCAGGTAAACGAGTTTTAGTAAGTATTAACTGAGATCAGCAGAGGTTATCTGATCACAGCGGGTCACATGGAACAAAGACTCGTCCCTATTCTGCAGCCACCTGCACCGGCCGCTGCAAATGAGGTTGAAAGCCTCTCCGTGTGAGTTTACCTGCTCTCTGTGCATGTGACTAAACACTCATGTAAGTATGTTTATCTATGCATAACTGCGTGTGTGTGCATGTGCGTCTCCTGGGGACGGTGGGGGTCGACAGATGCTCCTTCTCAGTGAACACAATGAATTACTTATAGGCCGTTAAGCCAAACACAGCCTCACCGGCCGCTGGTTTACCCAGCACTGATAGGGCCATCTGCCGAGCTGAGTCGGCCTTTCCTCACTCACGTTACCGGACGCTCATCTGACCGCTGACTATTGACAGCAGGAAACCGTCTGCAGGGATTTGTGCATGCAGCACATGCAGGAAATGAGACGGCTGCAGGCTGCGTGGGCTAACCGGGGTTAGGGTAACGATCAGGCTCCGTGATCAGACAAGGGGATTTGAGGCCCAAGCTGATGTGAGTTTGGGTTTAGAGGAGGGGAGTGTTCAAACACTTAGTCAAAAATATCATTTTATTTAAAAATACTGCACCTTTAAAAATGTTACTTTTTTAAGCTTTACATTATGTTATAATGTTATTTTCTGGATTGTTTCCATGCATGTTTGAGAAATCCCTAAATGCCTGGGTGGGCCTAGCCCCGCATTCAAGGTGGAGCTCCTCCCCTACTCAGCTCCTTCAGACTAGTTAGTAGCAATTAGCAAACTCCTGGTGGAACTGATGAGCTTACTATAGGAGCTACGTCTCAGTGAGACGCTGGTAAAACATTGTTAAAGGGTTGATAGAGGAGTCATGTTGAGATGACTTCCTGAAGGCGGAGCTTCAGAAAGAGCAGGAGCTTTTAAAGAGACAGAGGCCCAATTTCAAGGCGTTAAATCAGAAAGTAAAATTTTGTGACAGTTTGGTGTGAGACAGATAAAATGTAAAAAAAAAAAGTTTCTGATCCAGTTGCTAACAGTTTGTACTTTAGAGTCTGAAGAGAGTAAAAAGTAAGAATAACTTGTAATGTCATGTTAGCAGATACTGATCCCTGAAAAAAGAGTAGATAAAATAATTATGTCAAAAATACACTTTTTGTGTGAAATTACTGATTTCTGAAAAGGTAAATCTGTGGTGAAGATGTTTAAAAGCCCTGAAATAATCCATCCTATTGCTGAAATAATCGCTGCTGCAGTGAGATTGTGAACTCTCCCTTACCATCGCCAAGATAAACTTCCGTCTCTCAGAAGCAAAACAAACTGACAAAACTCATTCTGTGAAACACGGAAGTGGCAGCATCATGCTCTGGGGATGAAAAACCTGTTAGAACCTGTTGAAACTGGGGTGGAGGTTTGCCTTCCAACAGGACAACTGCCCTAAACATACAACTAGAAATATAACAGACGGGTAAGATTAGTTGGAATCATAGATTAGAACGGCCTAGTCAAAGTCCAGTCTGAGCTTGAGCTGTTTTACACAGATGAATCTGCAACAAAAATCAGTCAAACCCATAAAGAACCACAGCTGGAGCTGAAACATAAATGGGCTCAAGAAATTATTTTCTAAAGTGGGCAGAATGTAAATGCACGCCACACTTTTCAGTTTTCCTTGTAAAAACAAAATACTGAAAACCTTAATATAACCAAAAGGAATTTACAAAAATAATTACTTTAAAACCAAAATCAGAATTTAAACAACATGAATTGTTTTATTCATGATGGATTTCCCAAAAATGTTCCCGTCTTTCTAATTTAGTTGCGTTGTTAAAGTATAGAGGTTGGTAGAACCTCTCTGTGACCCTTTAAACCTATTTATAAACCTCTAAACTAAAAACAAAACAGTCACCAGTCGAATAAAAACATACAAGATCAGGTTCCAGTTTGTGAATATATATTTAATTTTTCCATAAAGCTATTACAGGAATACCAGATGCAGGAGCTTCAGAGTTAATCTGACCTGCAGCTCCGTAAACATGCTGCAAATGCAAATTTCTTCTCGTTCATGAGAGGAACAGCCAGCTGTTTCTGCCTCTGAAGGCACTGAATAACGGCTCTGATTGTGTTTTTATCGGCTGCAACTTACTGCAGGTTGTAGAAACTGGAAATAACAGCAGCAGGCCAAAAAAATAAAAGAAAAACTTACATTAAGCTAAAATATTTCACAACCTTTCCTGTTATTTTATCCCACAAACGCCACATAATGTTTCAGTTCCTCATGGCGCTAAAGTTTGTGTTTTAACATCAGAGTTTCATAAGTAAATTATTAGCTGATGCACAGTTTTATTGTATATTATGTGGTATTAATCAGCTGCAGCTAACTGCTTATTTTAGTCATTGATCATTCTCATGATTAATTGATTAATCAGATTTAAAAAATTGCCAGATTTTGCAGATTTTTCATTTAAGCGTTTTTCAAAACAATATGAGAAAAACATTAGTGAAAAATACAAATAAACAAATAATTCAATAAACATTTTACTATCTAAAATGCAATAACAGCATTCCTTTAGTGAATGCGCAATAATTCGTATCAAAGGTTGTATCTGCAGCTAAAAACAATACTTTTCACATCAACATGAGATGTTTTGTTTACAGCATTTGAACCAGCAGAAGCTAAAACTGCAACTTGAGGAATTTAATCCAACTTGAGTTTGTTTGCCTAGTGAATCCGGGTCGCTTGGGGAGATGCGAATGTGAAAAACAGTGAACTCTGACCGCTCCAAAAGCAGGAAGTCAACTACAGCGCAGGGCATTGTGGGTAAACACAACAAACACAAACACTAGCTAACCAGCGCTATCAGGAGAAATGGTTCTTGCTTTTCTATCAAAAACGAGAGAAATCCTTCAACCAAAGTTGCTTTTGATGAACTGGGATCTCACCTGCGTTTGAACCATAATAAATTGAACATTGACTAACATAGTTGATGTTTATTGATGATTTTCTGTTATTGGTTTTCACGATTGTTGACAATATTATATGTTTATGTTTTTTAAATGTTTTCATTAAATGCCGTGTTGCTGAAATATGCTATACAAATACATTAGGCTGATTTAAATGAATATTTTCCCATAAAGTGTAACAACTAATGTTTTATCATTAGACATTTAGATTTTTCTATTTTCATTTCTGTAAAAGAACCTGCTCTTTTCCTGCTGGACGTGTCAGAACCAGCTGTAAACACGGCCAGTTCGGCTCACAGGTAGCGAAACATCGCTGCTGTTTGCTGTCCTTTGTCACAGTCCTGCGCTCTCCCATTAATGGGACCAAACTTGACCCGGGTTTATACACGGACAGGAGGCCAAAGAAAACCCTGCACACACATCTGTGAGTGTCTTTATGAGCGAGTCTGAAAAGCTGCACACATGGGGAAAAAAAAGGCCAGAAAACAACAACAACCGAGAAAAAAAATAAAAAAGAAAAAGCACTCGACAACACAATGGAGTTTCCCACAATGGGCCTCTGAGTCTGGGAAATTAGAAAGTACAATGATGCACACAATGGCCTAACAAATTGCTCATTTGTGTTTGAAAATGCATCTCCTTTTGAGCGCTTCTGTCAGAGGAGCCACACAGTGACAGATTATGTGTAGCTGTCATCTGCCGAGCGAGTTCGAGTTCAAACCAAACGTAACATCAGTTCTTTCTTTCTCTTTGTTTTGTTCAGATTTTCTTTTAGACATAGCGCTGCTTCAATCTGAAGAGCCAGAGTCAACAGGGTTACAACACAGATCACACAGAAAAAAGTGTTTAAATCCAGCAGTTTGTCATAGTCAGTCAGTAAAAGTAGCATAAATTATATATTTACGATTAAAGCCAAAATCTATTCCCAGATTTCAGAGATTCATTACTGACAGAAATCATTTTGAAATTCAGAGGAATTAATCTGTTTTCTACAGATGTAAAAAAAAATAACTAAAAATAAAAGACTTTATAATACAGGGCAGCTTTACAATATGATAAAAAAAAAATGCTATACACTTATTAAAAACGGTACAGTGTGTGTCTCAAATAACCAATAATAATTAAAGCTGATGTTGGCTGAAACATGCAGGAGATCATCATCATCCACAGTGAGTTCAGGTCCAACACGGGCTGAAGCGCCGCTCTGAAAGGAAGAAGCCATTTACTCTAAAAAACATTGAAATTCTCCTGGAGGTCAAATGGAACTTAAATCGAATTGTTTGACCAAAATGACCACTGATACATTTGAAGCAACGTCTAAAGATTTCATCCAGAAGCAAAACTGAAGTTATTATCTTTGTACGTAAAATTAACAGTATAGAGTTAGCATTGAAAGACTAATGTTGCAAAAAGAAGAGAGTTTTTCTTTAGTCTCATTGATTACACTGCAAAAACACAACATTTTAACAAGTAATTCTGGTCAGTTTCCAGAGCAAATATCTTAGTCCACTTGAATAAGGTAAAAATAGCTTACAAGTAACTATTCAGCAAGATATGACAAATTGTTTAAGTCAATTATTGATTACTATAATATTAATTTAAAAAATATTAGTTCCATTGGCTGATTGTTTCACAGATAAGACGTTAAGTGAAATAATCTGCCAATAGAAGCAGTACTTTTTTATAAATATTAAAGAAAATACTGAATTAAAACAAGCTAATATATCTTGCTGAGAAGTTATATGTCTTATTTCAAGTGAAAAAAGAAACAGAACCAAAACTGCCTGGTAAGATTTTGTGTTTTTACAGTGCACTGTCACAGTGTCTTCACAGTTCTGCCTGAAAGGTTAATCTGCTGTTGCTGCATCAACCCTCCAGAACCTCTCAGGTCTTCTGGTTCTGGTTTTGCATCAGAACCAGAACCAAACATGGAGAAACAGCATTCAGCTTCTATGCACCACAAATCTGGAACAAACTTCTAGAAAACTGAAAAAGAGCCGAAACACTGAGTTCCTTTAAATCAAGACTGTTTAGAGTTGCTTTTGATTCATAAAAACTGGAACACTGATCGGTATATTTGATGTGTATTGATCATGGCGAACATTATTTTGTGTTTCTCAATTGATTATTGATTATGCTTTTATGACATAAAGCATTTTGAACTGCCTCGTTTTGAAATGCGCTATACGAAACTTAACCTGTTTCGCCAGAAACTCATTTCAGATGTCTGGAATGTGAGTTTAGTGAAGCAAATGTTATGATAAAAGAAAAAAAAAAAAAACTCATCCTCTATTTCTTCTTCAAAGTTCAAAACTTTTAATTATCACCGTAGAAAACGTCATAAAAGTTCAAATGTTGACCCAAAGTGAGGATAACTCATCACACTGCTGTGAATATGTCTGAATACCTGTGTCTGTTTCACCTGGAGTCACCTCCAAATCCTGACCTGCTTCCGGTCTACGAAGAATAAATCACACAGAAAGCCGAGATTTATGAGAAATGGAGGGAGTAGCACTTTTTTGTTCTGATTCCGAGGAGGCAATGTGGTTATTTTTCTTATATAGTTGAAGAAAAGCGGAGGAGGGGGCGGGTGGGTTGTTAGGTGAGGGAAGGGTGACGTCAGGTCCCATCACGCTGACAGACCTCCTATTGGTCCAGCGGAGGCTTTTAAAAGGTGCAGCCAGGAGCGCACTGGAGGCTCGATCTCTGCGCTCAGGACGCGCCGCGGCTCTCCGTGCGCTCCAACCCGGAACGGAGCTCCGGACCGACCGGAGCCAGGTGAGCTCGGACGGAGACCCACGGAGGAGTGGGAGTGTTTGGAGATACAACAGCGTGACAAACCTGGTTCCGTTACGATGTTCTTAACTGTTTTTTTTTTCTTTTGGTTTAGATGTTGGTGAGGACGCGGCGCGGACCGGACCGTTCATATCAACAGGTAGGTTCATCCAAAGCCATTTTAAAGAAGCAAACACTTACAAATCAAACTCCGAACATCTATTAAAAAAGAGAAAGTGAATCAGAAATTAGACAGGAAATGAACGCGTCGTTACGGAGTAAAATGACAACAGCTCCATGTTGACTGAAGAGAAGAGCTGTTAAAAACAGAAGAAGAAGAAATGTCAATCGGTATCAGGAGAGGTGAAAATGAAGTATTAGTCTGTTAAAAAAAAAAAAAACAACCCTGAAATTTCACTTTTAGTCGATTAGTTTCTTTATTTGTATCCCTGGTTCTGTGTTGCGTTTGGGGAGATTTCAGCACCGGCGCGGGCGGACAGCTCCGCGCATCTGTCCCCGCGGCAGAGACTTCCGGCGGCGGGAGCGTCCATAACAATGGTGACAGCATGAAAGGCGCGAAGACGCATCACGCATTTTATTCATTTCTGTTCGCCTGTCTCCTTCTGGAAGCGGCGAAACGCGGGGCTGGAGCGCAGCCAGCGTGTCATATTTACATACCCTTCCTCCCCTCCTACTCTTCCTCAATGCATGCACCTACATGCACGCGCACCAAATGGTGTGACGCGGCGCGTACGAGCTGCAGCCATGAGAGAAATTCAGCGCTAACAGGTGTTCAAACAGGCCCGCTCGGTACATTCTTCCAATTATTGCAATTAGATGCTGCCTGGTTACCACTCCATAATGTGCAACTGCTGCTGTGGAGGAGCGAGAGAGAGACAGAGAGAGAGTGTGTGTGTGGGGGGGTGTGTGTGTGTGTGTAAAGAGAAAAGGGAGGATGACACAGACAGACAGAAATAGAGGGGAAAACAGCAGGAATGCGCATGAAAGAGTGGGTGCATTTGATGTCGCGATTGTTGCTCTCTGTGGAGGATGGGGAGGAAAAAGCGAAGCTTTCTGAATTATATAGTAGTGAGTGAACGCCCTCTGCATGCATAACTAACCTTCTGCTTTCCCCCGAACCCTGAGTCATTATCAGCTTCACCAGACTGTCCACAAACTGGAGGCAACAGTTTGAGTTTTAATAAAGACAAGAGGGAATAAAGAGCGGAGACTAGAGCAGAACAACGGGCTCCTTGGATGGAATAATCTTCTTTATTTTAAATGTTCAGGTTTGCTGGGAAAGGTTATATTTTGCTATTGCATGTTTTTCCTTTGACGGAAAAGTAACGCGAGAGGAAATCCGTTCTGATTTATTCGTTTTAGTTTCCACATGAATAATCAGCAGATCTGAAGCGAATGCAGGTGAGGTCTCTTTATTTACAAAAATTAAAAAAAAACAACAGGAAAGACCAGAAACAAACCTTAGGATAATCTCCCAATTCTTTCATTTTATTTCAAAATTGCCATTTCTGCAGCATTTGCTACTTTGATCAGTCTTTAAAAAGAGCTTGCAGGGGCAATCGCCCAGGGCTACAAGTTCTCAGAGGGCAGCACTTTTATTTTTTATTCTTTATTTTGTACTAAGCATGTTTTACAAACTTAAGGGTTGATTTTGGCTGTGGTGGTGTTTTTTTTAAATTACACTCAAATATTTTAAAAGTATGACATTATAGCAGGGCTGCAACTAACAATTCTTTTAGTAATCGATTATTAATTAATCGGATAAATTTCCTAATTCAACCTGTTAGATAATTGCTTATCTTTATTACACATATCTGGTATTTTTACCAGAGTGTGAAGACCTTTTTGTACCTGCTGGGTTCTTTGTGACAGATTTCATCCAGAGAAATTCACGTAAAGCTGAAACAAACTTTCTTTAGTTGATGATTATTTCAGTAATCGATTCATCACAATTAATCTGGTGAATCGTTTCAGTCTTACACTGCAGGACATAATTTGGAGACCAACATTGTATCGTTTATCATTTATCGTGATGCATTTTCTCTAAGAATATTGATCTATTGTTGTCATGATAAATTCCAATTGATGGTTAAAAAACAGAAACTGTCTGGATTCAGGATTGCTATTTTTAAAAATTTCTTTGTTTGTTAAATAAGAATACCAACAAGTACAGTTTGAAAATGTGATTAAATGCATTTAGTATATGGAGTTTAGTGGAAAAAAACCCCAACAACAACAGTATTTTGTCCTAAATCAGTGTATTATAAATGTTTTTCAAGAGCAGTGTTTGTGTTTGTGGGGCCTTGATTGTTCTGCCAATCACAGTCCAATAAAGAAATAAGTACACAAATCAGATCACGGCTAGTAATGCAGGCTAATTTTTGAGTTATTTCAGGAACTTTACCATTATTTATGCATTTCTGTGGCAGGGGGATAGAGCACCAAACCTGGCTCCTGCCCAGGCCCCTGGTTCTTCTAAATCCAGCCCTGCTGATTTCTGTTCACTTTTTAGAAAGAAGAGTACACATTTATAAGATAATGACAAGTAATGCTGGCAAAAGTTTCAATTTAGTTCATGAACTTTATTACATACTAATATATTTCTTTGTTTTTGGGGGATCCGGGCACCAAAACTAACTCCATATTTTTCTAAATCCGGCCCTGCCAACAACCGAAACTAGACAAAACCTGATTTCAACATTCAACCAAACCAGTGGAAAAACTTTCTTTTATACGTTTGCATTTAAACTAAAGGAAACCTAAAACCGCCTTTTTGAAGTGACTCCAGAAGCGACATCTATTTGAGGCTAAACAGAGGAATGACAGGATGATCTGGGTGGTATTTCATCACCACATCTTGATTTGATGAGTGATTGAGCTGTCATGCTGTAGAGCGAGCGGAGGGCAATCACAGCGGCCTTATCAGGCCGAGGAGCAGAAAGAAAGATAACAGGGCGCCATAAAGCGGGAGGCTATCGGCGCAGGTGAGAGTAAATGTGTGTCATATTAAGCAGGGAGATGTTTGTGGCAGCTGTCAGCCTTGTTTGAACAGGAATCACAATCAGCAGCCAGGCGTGTTTGTGACTCTCCGCCCTGCACCTTCTGCTCCTCCACTCCTTCCTCCTTCTGTTCGCCGCTAACCTCCTCCTCCTCCTCCTGTTGCTTCTCCAGCTTCAAGTGACTGACATTGCATCAGTTCCACCTTCGTCTCGAGTCGACTTATTGCAGCTTCAGATCTCTTTCAGCCCGACTTCAAAAAGCCTCCTTGTGAAAACAAGGTGCTCCCATTCTCCTGCCTCGGCCTTGGAAAGCTTTTCTCTTCGATTCTACCCAGAAAGAAAGAAAGAAAGAAAGAAAGAAAGAAAGAAAGAAAGAAAGAAAGAGAGAGAGAGAGAAAGAAAGGAACAATCTGCAGGGCGAACTGCGATGGGATTGACACGTATTTACTTCCATTTCACTGATTCCATGCGTGGAAATTGGGTAGTTTCAGGTGTAAAACACAGCATACAAAAATACATTTTTAAATAAAGTACAGCAATTATGTAAAAAAAGAAAGCTTTCCTGCAACCTAAACCCGACAGGTCTGTCGCAATAATCAATAAATTATTTAATCACACAATAAATTAAAACAAAGTCAATAATTTCCATTTTCATGATTTATCGTTTTTCTACCAAAAACTGGATGACGAAAGTCTTCAGTTTGGTGCTCTGGTCTTTAATAACCTTTTTTCTAGGACAGTTTTACTTACAGAAACTTCATAATTAATTTTATTTGTTATTTAGTTTATTTATTTTGGGTATTTAGAATGTTTTCCAGTTCCAGTGTTAAATGTCAGTTTAAAGTTTATTCATCTTTGAGAATGTGTTCTCACATTTTTAAGCCATCACCACTCCATTACTTTTAAAATGGTCTCAAAACAACAATATTATCGTTTATCGCGATAACTTCTGGGACAATAGTCCAGCAAAATGTATCGCCATAGCGATTTTTCAATCAATCAATCATTCAGTTTTATTTGTATAGTAAAGGCTTTTTCAAAGTCGGGTCTCAGTTGGAGGGAAGATGGGGAAAAAAAAGCAAAAATTTTTTCCAAAAAAATATAAGTTAAATTGAACTAAATGTCATTTTCTGATTGGCTGCCAGTCAAATTCGTCAAGCTAGCAACTAATGGAAACGTTTCTGACAAGAAAAAGACAAAATAACTGGAAATAAAAAACAATTTGATGTGATTGGTGTCAATTTATTACATTTCTAAAAAACATGTGGCTTTAAAAGATAACCAATTATAAGAACCAAGTTAGACTTTGTTTTTGATGTATAAAACCAAAAATACCCAGTGAACCGTATGTATCTTCTGCACCTGGTTGAGGCTCCCGTTCGTACTCTTCGTTTACCGGCAGCTTTCCCCTCCCTGGTCTGCTTAGGGAGAAAGCTAAATCCATTGTTTGATGTGGCCTTTTCATTTGCTGGAGGGAAGCAGACAGGAACAGACGAAAGAAAGCAGAGGATACGAGACAAAAAGAAATGATCAGGCTTGATGGAAAAAGCGAGGGGTCTTAAAGAAACAAGCCCATCTGATTTTTTTCAAAGCGGCTTAAACACAATCTAAAAAAGAAACGTTAAGAATTTTGCCTTTAAAAGGATTTTTCTTTTTTGCTCTGAAGTCTGTTAAAATCGTTTTATTTTTGTGTTTCTGATTTCATTAAATCATTTCTAAATTAAACAAAACAATAAGGCAAATCAGAGTCTAAATGACAGACATTGAATAGACATCACACTTATAATTAGTCAGGTGTAAAGCATTGAATATAACAGATTTCAATAGTTATTTAATCTGTGAAGGTGATTACATCACATATATTTGCAACTGTTCCTGGGAAATATACATGGGGTTACATCAAGAAAGTAACGTTGCAATAAATCAATTAATCACATAAGTTACAACAAGTTCAATGATTTTACCACATGATTTATTGTTTTTCTGTTTTCCATCTTCTTTCTGCCAAAACTGGTCTTCAGTTTGGTGTTTAGGACATTTTTGTTTACAGAAACTTCCTAATTAATTTCATTTAATTTTTCTGTTGTTTTATTTATTTTGGATATTTAAAATATCTTCCAGTTCCAGCATTAAATGTTCAGTAGAATTTAAAGTTTATTGATTTTTGAGAATGTGATCTTGCATTATTATGCTATTACCATTATAATGCTTAAAAGTCGTCACAAAACAACAATATTATTGTTTACCGCAATAACTTCTGGGACAATTTATCGTGACATGCCTACTTGTAACTAAAACATTCATAAAAAAAACTGACCTGTGTTCATTTTCACTTCAAAATATATTTTTAAACCTAATACATCTGACTGAACCATCTAAGCCGAACCAGCATGGAAGTCAAATCATTATGTTCAATTATTGTTTTAGGCTGCATAGAGACAGAGATGTACCAATAGAAAAGGAAGACTTGTTTTGTCTTAACCAAAAATAAACCATTAGACTGAGAAAAATATACTGTCTGCAGACAAACCCAACTAATGTGAAACACTTAAATACAAGAGTGATTGCTACTTTATAAAGTACACTCATCACAAATATAAATAATGTAAAGGAATTGTACAAAAACTATGATGACTTTGAAAACTACATGTGATTTATGTATTTAATTTAAAAAGCCAAAAATAAAGTGGCTGGACTCTACAATTAAACAAGTGGCTCGTATAACTATAAATAAATAATTTTGAACATGGTGGAAAAGGAAGTAGACAGACATAGATGTCCGTTAGCCAATAGCGCGCCGCTAGCTTGGTAGGCAAACATTCACAATATAAGTTTGCATAGACAGATGTTAAAATCTCTTAAGTATTTTAAAAACTTAATTTTATTTAACATTATATCTCATGTTGGTGTGCACTTCCAAATATTCATTAGAAAAGTGAAATAAAACACCTGCTATTCGCTGTTAGCACGTTAGCTCATAGGCTACTGTGTGAATTAAAATGCTAGCTTGTGGATAGAAAACTTTTAACTGCATATTTAAGTCACACAATTTTAATTTGACACATAAAATTTGTAACTATATATTTTAGGCTGTACAATCTTGTTTTTTGTCGGTGTCTCTGTGATAACTGGTGTTGTTTAGCTGTGTTAATGTAATTATAATTAGCATTTTAGCATGTTTGAATATGAAGGTCGAATCTTTCTTGTAACTTTGTTACAACCAACATATTAGTCAATTGTTGGTGTCCATCTGTTTAGTATTTTTCATTGTAACTGGACATTAGAAAGTTTGTTGGGAGGAAAACATAGAAAGTTTGAATATGATAGAGGATTATATTCACAGATTTACAAAGAGTCTTCACATTTTCTCATGGTATAAGAAGACTACTGTAAATATCCCTGAAACTAGGCAATTCTCATGTTGTACTAAATGGTTTGCTTTATTTATTTATAGTAATTTATTACACCTGATTTCCATTGATTGTGGTTCTGATCCTGTTTTGGACCAACGGTTTCAACCATGTTGACCAAACCAACATACTTATGAGAAACATTTTTCTTTTTCTTTGCTGAAAAACAAAAAATTGAAACTCTGAAATATAGTTAGAAGTGTGTGATTAAATTGATTGTAGAGTATTGTGTTAGTAGTTCTGCAGTAGCTTAAATATAGAGATAGTTTATCTAATTTTCCAGTCTAACATTGACAGAATATTTCTTAAATCTGTACATAAAGTCAAGCTAAACTACGCCAACCAACTTCAATCTCTGATGTACAATTTTAGCAAACCAAGAGAATGAACAACATTTTTTTTATTCAACAAATTTATTTTTCTCCTCACATATATATTGTACAGAATTGCTGGAAAAATTTTGCACCAACACATTCAAAACTCAGTTAATTACACCTGAAAATTAGGAAAACTCTTTGAAGTTACATCATTAAAATAAAGACTCCAAAACTTCAAAATTCATAATCAACTGGCTCCCATTAAAAGTGTTTTTCAGATTAGCTTGTCACACTTGGTGCAATGACCTTTTCCTTAAGAAAGGCCAATTACTTCTGCATTTTCTTTTCTGCTGTTGTTCATTAACTACAACATCTGGAATTCAATCAGAAAATTAAGTAGATATGTGCAGTAAGCGTCTTCCTTGGTTTCTCACAATCGTGATGCACAACTCAAATCCACACTTTGGAACAGTTTTATTTAAATCCTACGCGTCAAAACAGTTTCAGGTATATAGATTTCAATGAATACACTAATTAAATCCAAGACTGACAGATGGTCCAACGTCCCATTTGTGACGAGTGGAAAAGAAACAGGTGCAAAAATGAGACTGGAGAAACTAAATAGATTAACGAGCTGAAGTCTGTTTGCACTTTATCTCGTTTGAGCGACTGCCTGATGAGCTCAAACTGTGCGTGACCGATTTCTGCTCGTACGGATCGACCCGGATGGCTCTCTCGTGACCCCCTTCCCCTCGTCTGGTTTTCCACATGATCCCTTTATTTGTCAACCGCTGGTGCTGTTGCTTTCCGTTTTAGTCCGGCGCTGAGAAAAATGTCATGCAAATGCTGCGCAGCTCCTCATTACATGCAGGTTGTGAGTCATGATAAGACGCGGCTGTGTGTTCACAGACAAAGTGTAACATCTGTATTGTCAGGCTGCCTCCTCTGCACAGCGATAAGAAAGGATTTATTTCAATAGCCTCACAAAAGACTGTCAACATTCAGAAAAACATGGATTAACACAAATAAAGGATTAACTTTATAGTTAACTAAAACTAACAGGCTGAAGCGTCACTATCCACAACAACTCTGAAGACACTTGGATGATATGAGTAACAATAACATTTAATTTTACTTTGGGATAAATACTTTTTAATTTTAAAATGAGTCCTTAGCTACATTCTGTAAAAATTGGTAAAAAATGTTTTAACTTGAAACAACAAATGTTTTCCAAACTTGGAGAAATGCAGAGACCAAAGTCCTTACTTCTCAAGAAAATAATAATCATAATAATAATAAAAAACAGACTAAAGATTAATTTCCATGTTTTTAATGTTTGGATGTTGGCCTCTGAACAGTGAAATAATAACTGTAATTTTTCTAAAATATCTTAACAGATAGAATAGTTAATATTTTTTCATAAAGTTCAGCAATTAAATTTATGACAAACGTATGTGAGACTTCACCATTCCTTAGAAAGAGTCTGTTGTTTTCCTGTTGGACATCCCAGAACCAGCAGTAAATCAGGGTTATTACCTCATTAGTTAACTAAAACTAATGAAAACGAATGAAAAAACAAAATCTAGCTGCAATAAATAAAAATGGAAACTAATGGGAAAAAACTATGAAGAACCAGAACTATATTACTGTTATAATATCTTGTTTTTGTGTTTATGAATCTATTCAAACTTTTTCCCCCCATACAAGCAGTTTACTTCAGCTCTCAGCAAATTTATGCTGGTTCGCAAAATGGCTACAGTAAAAGTTTGGAGAAAACAATAATTCAACAATAAATGAATCTAATTTTTGAAAATGGTCCCTTCTGTTGAGTATTTATTACCCAATCACATGCATAATCACAATACCATAAAATACTTTGACCTTTTTGAAAATTAGCTACAGTGTGACAAAACGTAAAAACAATTTTTAACTTATAGAACAAGTTGAATTAGACAAAAAGTAAAAACGAAATAAAACTGAACTATAATGGAAAACAAAAAACCTTATATGCTTGGTTTAACATATTGAGGATTCCTAAATAATATTTTAATACCAGAATTACTTGACTGATTTATCATGAGAGAGGAAACTAATAACACACATTGCTAAATGTAATAGTTTCCCAGAATAACCAGGCTGGCGAAAAAAATAATTAACTTCATCCATCAAGAGACTACAAAAGCCATTTATTTATGTTTTAATTTGTGCAGGGAGGCCTGTAAGCTGCATCTCTATGCATGAAATTAACCCGACACAAACAACAGAGACATCATTTCCATTTCAATGCCTGAAACCTGTGTGGCGCACCTGAAGCACAAACGCAGAACTTCTAGAGAAGAACGACATTTTACAGTACTGGGTGTCTTAATTGGTTACCATTCAGTTTTAAAGGAGTTTAAAAGAGAAAGCTCACAGAGCAGCGCGCGTCGTTGTTCGTGTTTGATTGCGTTTCAAAGCTCACATTTCTATCCCGCCTTTCAGGCTATAGAAAATGTAACAGCTCCCACGATTATGTATTTGCTCGTTCGTCTATTTTTGTGTGAATGACTGCTGAGGTTTTACTATTGGCTTTTCTCTACAAGGTCGGCGCTAGAGAGAGAGGGAAAGCGTTTCCTCGTCCACCTGCACGCTGTGAGTGACTGTTAGCATGTCGGCCATCTGCCGCCTTGTCGTGGTTTTTTTTTAATTCTCCACGCATTGCATTGTGAAGTGCTAGAAGTCAGCCTACGTGTGTCTATTTCTTTCTGAATGTGAGACCTTCCTTTGCAAGTTTCCTCAAGTGTGAAGTCTGTTACGAGTCTGCATGCAGGTGTGAAACCTGGCGTGCCCCAACTGCTTCATTAGACGTACCACTTCGGCTGGTTTGTGTGATTTTCCTCTTTTTTTGTTTGCTGTCTCTAAAGGGTGTGTGTGTGCGTGTGTGTGACAAACTCCTTCAAGCATGATGCGTGTGTGTCTTCATGAGTTTCTGCGTCTGCCTGTATACGTGTGTTTATAATCCAAGGCCATTCAATAGCGCCACATGGATCCATCCCATATCCTGGTCGCCATGGTAACCGAGGCCACTTATCACAGAGGGTCCAGGCAGATCAAACAGGTGTGCATCTCTGCTCAACAACTGTTGCTAGGAACCTTTGTTGCGCAAAACGCACAGGTGCTTGTCGCCACCGGTGGAAACCAGCAGGAGCGCAAAAACATTGTCTTGATGTCCCAGTCTGAACTGGTGTGTGTGTGTGTGTGTGTGTGTACATGGAGTCTTTGTTCGAAACAGTTTGGCTTCTTCCGAGAGGATTTTTTTTCTTAATAACTCTGTGGGTCATCAAGTTATCATCTAGATTAAAGGTCAAATATGACCAGCGTTGGAGTTAAAATGTTAGACATTGTTCTTTATTTTTTCTCCTTTTAACTAAAATCAGAAAATTTGATTTTAAAAATCCACAAAGGCAGTACAGCTTTCATTAAAAGTGAAAGGATTTTTAAAAGAGCCATACAGTGACATTTAAAAAATAACATGTGAACAAACTTTGTAGTTTGTTCACATCTGTGATCGTTTGTACCTCCAGCCAGATGGTTTGTGATTTTTAGGGTATTTTAAATACCCTAAATTATCCTGATAATAAACTTGGTTCATTTGGGGACCAAAATTGCAACATTTGTTAAATTTCCAGGTTTTGTAGTTCTCTTTCACACTGCATTGTGTTAAACAAGCTAAACAGTTTGAAAATCCTGTTCCCCCCCTCACCTGTGGTGGCGCTGCACCAAGAACCACTGAAGGAAACAACATGAAAAACTCAGAACACGAAACTAAACGCAACTTCCTTCTTTACAAAATCTAGACGAAAATGGAGTGGCGGCAGATTTTAGTGGTTGTAGTATTTCTCATTATCCCCACTAGCACTAGATACACATGACTGTTTTGGTTGTATTTACCCAGAATCCCCTGCGCTGTAGTCTGCTTCCTACTTTTGGTCCGCTTGGCGTTCACATATTCATTCAAAGTTCACTTCAACCGAATCAAAATTTAGGTTTGTAGGTGGACCAGAGTTTTCATTTTTTGTCTGCAGACTAAACCAGGCTGGTGTGAACGCACCATGAAATCCTTAAATCCTGTTTTGTGAAGTTGGATGCAAGAAAAGTTAATTTCTGGACCTTCAAGCCCATACCTTTCAGGAACATGAAAAAATATGTCATAACTTTGAAAATACACCAAATGAATGTCAAATGTGTAGTTCAAGGTTTTATATTGTTTTAACTTTTGCATTGCATTTATTTAAAACAAAATACCAAAAACAAACTAAAGTATTTTCAGGACAAGCATAGAAAATAGGGAAAGCTGCATCATATTTCTCGGTTAAAGATATTGTATTGCCTGTTTTATAATGAGTTTATTCATTATAAACTCAAAATGAATGTGTAATTTTGTTTAAAAAACAATCAGAGAAAAGTTGTGAATGCAGAAAAGTCAAAGTAATTTATGTGATGGTGTGTTAGCTAATACAATTCTTGCTGCTTTTTGCCTGTGATTTAGTTTTTAATTTTTCTTATTCTATACAAGATACCAGCCAAATGTACATTTCTACTCATCTATTTCAGCACAAAAAATAACTTTGATTTCAATCATGTAGTCAAACACAAGTCAAATATCTTCTAGTTCACGTTTTTCATTATTGTTTCTAATGGGAATACCCAATTGCATAAACACAAGTACAAACCCACAGGGCAGTGTACAATTAAATTTAGTTAAGATATTTTCTTTCCATGTTTTTATATCCCACTGCACAGAGATCATTCCAAACTCTATGTGTGGATCAAAATTGCAAAATGTGGAAAATGTATGTGTGCAGTTTCAGTTTTTAAATTCAAGGTTACAGTAGGACATGTTCAACAGAAAGAAATGGGAAAGAATGGTACAAAGCAGCAGAAGGAAATTACAGGAAAAGGATTGAGAGGAAAGCGCTGGAGGCTTGGTCAGAGAAACCGTGTTGAATCCAGCGACGGTTCCTCGACTTGCAGATACTGCCAAGCGCACCACTTTCCCCTTCCTCCCTCCTTTTACTCACCTTTTCTTTGCTCGCAACAACCTTTCGCCTCCTTTCCTCAACATAGAGCTGAGCGACATGGCCTAAAAATTAAATCTCAGATTTTTTTCATACCAGATCTGATTTCCGGTTTTAAACAATTTTGTTTCTCGTTTTCTTTTCTAAAAAAAAATGAAGTTAGAAACGGCAGAAAACATTTTTTAAAAGTGGCTTCTAATTCATCCATCCCCTGTGAGTTGAACAATGGAGTGGCAGGGCCAGCTACAAGAATATTAGTCACAAGAATATAGTGCTACTAATGGCACAATAATATCTTAAAAATACAAGGAAGTTGCTTTAATGAGAAAAATATTGGATAAAGCTACAAAGGTCTGACGTGAGCAGCTCTGCAAGTCGTCTGCTCAATTGTTTCAAAGTCCTTCTACTGATTTGATTCTGATGTGTTAAAAGATGAAGTATTTTCTTAGCTATAAAACCAAAGTAAAACAAGCTCCTCAACATTCCTCATTTCAATTTTTTGTTAGTTTTCCTGTAGGAGTTGGCATAAAATTACGACTTCATCCTGCTGATATTCTGACATTATTCTCGTGTTATGTTGACTCTACGACTTTATTCTCCTAATACTATGACTTTATTCTGGTAATAAAATGACTTTATTCTTGTAATTAAAAATACTGTAACTTTGTCCTAATACTCTGTCGTAGATTTGACCTGAATTTCAAAGTCCAGTAAAACAACATGGCTGTTCTTGGCTAATCTATAGAAACCTACGGAATGCATTGATAAAAAAATTAAAAATCCATATTTTCAAAGATTAAGATTGAATTCAAACTAACCTTGTTCAGTCCACTAATCCAACTCCAGTCCATTTACCTAGAAAATCTGGTTCTTATGAATTGGTGTAAATAGACAATCGGACCAAAATATGAACTTAGTCTGCCTACAAACCTACATCTCAGTTTGACTGAATTGTACTCTAGTTCATATGTGAGCGCCAAGCAGACCACAGACCGCTCCAAAAGCAGGAAACGGACTATAGTGCAGGGAATTCTGGGTAAATACAACCAAAACAAACATGCGAGTTTAGTGCTAGCGGAGAAATGGCTCATGATCTTTAGCCAAAGACAAAAAAAGAAACCCTGCAATCACTAAAATCTTTGTTTACATTTCATGCAGAAGGAAGTTGCGCTCTGTGTCTTCAGAGGATTTTATGTTGTTTCCTTCAGTGGTTCTTGGTGCAGCGCCCCCACAGGCGAAGAGAGGAACAGGTTTTTCAATCGTTTTGGATTGTCTGACAGTGCAGTGTGAAAGTAAACCAGCTGAAAATGTAACAAATGTTGCAATTTTGATCCCCAAATGAACTGAGTCTAAATCTACAAAAAACAACAATTTAATTAATTGATAAAATCAATTTGTTGCCCAGTCCTACCTCATCCCTCCGTCCTCCAGTTTCCACTTTAACTAGGCATCCTGAGAAGGCACCATGCTGTTGGCGCAACCTCCCCCACTATCTAATAAACCCGAAAGGACAAACATAAGCCCCCCCCAAAATTACCTCTCCTTTGGTATTAATACACAGCTCATACGTTATGAGTAAAGCTACGTCTGACATTAAAACATATCGCCTCAGCATTCTCACATTTTCCTGCTTGGTTCTCCCCTGGCTTGCTTTCCACGTGGCTTCCTCTGATGATATTTACCAGATAATTAATATTGACAGGAAGCACTTGGGCTTGCTCAGTGAGCTGTCCACTTTACAAGTATCCACACAAATCCATATTGACAAGCCGGTTGCAGTCTGAGCTGCCCTCCACCTGTTTGTGAGTTTATTTCTGTGTAAACAATTACTGCAAGCTGACAGGAAACCAAACTAGCCTCAAGTGGATTTACACCTGCAGTTGATCTGATTTTGCTTCATTTAATTAAGATATTCGGTTGGCTCCAGAGGCGTAAAGATGAGTGCAGTTTTTTTAATAAAAGATTTTTCCCCTATATGTTTTCCACCCTCCCCATATGCTCATTTCAGCTTTAATCCCGGCATAACACCTTTCGTTCCTCTCGCTCTCATCCTTTCTCTCCTCTTCCTCACACCAGATCCCTCACCTCTCCTCCTCTTCCTCCTACCTGCTCCCTGCCTCTCTCCTCTGTGTTTTTTTTTCCACTGGCGGTCCTTTCCGTAACCCAATAACCTCGACTCTTGAGCGCGCCCCTCACCTCTCCGCCTCACCGCGCTGCTCTTCCTGCCCACCGCCTCCTTGTCTCTGGCCGCTGAGGGCTCGCCGTTCCCCTGCGGCGAGCCCTCAGCTAAGGCTGCCATGTGCAGGATGCTCCCTCGGTGAGAGGTCAGTGGTCTGGCTGTTTTTCTCTGTTCTTCCCCTTAGCAATTACCGCACCATGACTGGAGATCACACAGTCCCTCTTTTGCAGCCTGCCAAAGGATTAAATGTTATTAATCATGTCCAGGGTTTTAATAAATGCATTTAAACCTGAATATTGCTTCAGACTAAAAAAAAATACTTTTTTATATTTATCTTATTTTGTTTGATACTTGACATAATTTTGAAATGACAAGTTATTGCTGTTATTCAAAATTAACTAACTGCACTACTGTCAAAAGTTCATTAGCTTACTGTCTATTTCTGAAATAAACTTAACGTGATATGACTGTATTTTTGTCACTTTCGAGTTTCAACAGTAATGCTAATCAAGCTATCAAAAAGAAATTAAACTACTACACATTTTTTGATAATTACTATTTCTAAACCTAAAATGTTATCCCATATAAAATAGAGCAGAAAAATCTTGACATCCGATAACAGATATGAACCATTAGTATTTGTATTATTTACGTATGTGCATATATAAAATATATTTATAGACACTTTGCATGTTATGGTTTACAGCCGGAAATATTGAGAATGTGAACAACGTGGAGGTCAAAGGGCAGATTCTTTTGCTTGCCATCTGTAGCCGAGCTGCTGTGGCTGAACAGATCTGTTAAATTAAACCTGGAGATGTAAGTTTTATTAATTTAGTGCAACAAATGGAAAAATAACACAGAAAACCTAATGAAGAACAACTCAAAGCCACTCATTTTGTTTTTGTCTTGCTCTCTGTCTTGGCTACTCCGCCACACAGACCCGTTGCTATAGCGACTTGCTCCGCTACGCGAACATTCAGTACGTTACAGTATTATGTCTTCAGGCTCGACGTTTATTTTGTGATTATTAATAAGTGATCGTTTGAACACAGCGGTGCTTGACTAGCTGCACTACTGACAATCTGTCAGAGTTGGTGTGTGAGTTATTTTTTTAACTGAACTAAAACACAAATTTCTGCAGCACTTCTACATGTTAAGGTTCTCATAGCCAAGCTAGCATAACAGTCCTACTTTCTTCCCCGTCGCTACCTTTTTTTTCAATTAAAACTTTTTGCTAACCTGTGAAATGTGATACCTTTGGACTTTACTTAATTGCCGTACTTTTGACGATTAGTTGCAAAACTTCATGTGCCTTTTTCTTTTATTTAATCACGCATACATATAAGATTTAGTGCGTTATGTTGACAACTTGCCAGCTAAATCCAATGGTGGTCACTGTTGGTGAGCGTTTTTTGCCCTCCAGCAGAAATCTGTGGCCGTGATCTTACGTGTATGAAGTCATGTTGCAACGTTTCATAGTGGCAGTGTTAGTTACTTATTTTTATTTTATTGTTTACTTGATTGGGACAGACACACAAATTAGTCAAATGCCTGAATCACACTGAATAAATGTCAAAATTTAAAATCTTTGCATCTCCAATGTAGTCTACAGTTGTCTGGTTTATTTAGTTTGGTTCTAGAAAAGGTGCAATATGTTATCTAAAAGTACTCTTATGTTTCTTTTTATACTACATTGTCCTATAGCAAGCCAATAAAGGACGATAATGACTTTTTTCAGAATTTTATGCAATGGCTACATTGGTCCAAAACACCAATTTTAAAAGCTTTCAACTGAGATCGCTATTGGTGCATTGATTTCACTTTTTTTTTTTACTTAATTTTAAATCTAACCTGGTTCTATTTTTAAGTTGGCTACAATCTGATTTGGAAAATAATGGATTCTTTTTTTTCCAAGAAAAATATATGCTTACGTGGTTTCATATAAAAATTGAATACCCATTATGTTGTAAACTGGAGTTGCTAAATACTTTAAAAATACAATCACAACTTATGCATTGAGAGGAAATGTATTATTCAGGTCAAGGTAATTGTAAACCAATTTCCATTAGCTGTTTTAATTTTTAAATAGTGACATGTGCAAAGAAAAACGATAATAATAGCAGAATCTATTAATTTGCCCTTCGTTTGTTTAAATCTACTTAAGCAAAATTAATTTCCAATGAAAATCATTTTCAGAATTGCAAATCATAATGTATGCTGGTGGCCAGAGGACGGAGAAATCTGTTCAGTCGCAGGGCGAATAATGAAAATGTGTCATCTTGGACGAGGACGGCGGACGAACGCCACTCTTCACTGAATTCCATTTTCTAATTCTCTGACAGACGCAGAGGGGGAGCTGAGCACATGTACCTCCCCCTCACATACACCAATTACTGCAATGAGCAAATGAAAGGCTGTGTCCCATCAGGGCCGCCGTAGGGGGTAGAAGAAGAAGGAGGGGGAGTTATACATAATTGCCCCCCCCACACACACACATACATTATCAACAATCATCATCTGCTGCCTGCCTCGTTGATAATCCCACAGTTGTCTGTTCAGCCTTGCAGCAGATTGGCTCGCCCCACTCAGAGTCGTACTCCTTGTTTTTTAAAATATTTTTCTCTCTGTGTCTTGTCTGCATTGCTCCATCATGCCATTTTATTTTTCCCTCCTCCTCCTCCTAAACTGTCTGCGTCGCTTTGTGACATTTCTGCCTTTCGTGCTCTAACAGCAATCAAAATACTGTTTGTAAAGAGAGTCTGTTGTGTCAAATAGGGGCTATTTGCAGCTTCGCTGGAGTGCAGATTAAAGAGAGCAACTGAAAAGGCTCTAATAACTGTTGCTGAATGTTTCGGGTTAAGATTTTTATCCAAATCCTGTATGTAGAGGTGGGCAAATTAATCCAAAATATTACTAATATTGATACAAAGTCAGTATCGAATCAACACCAATGAGGTCAGATTGAGACTTTAGTTTAAGATTCCCGATACCAATAAAGGGGGCTTTTATCGCTGATATCAATACTGATACTTTTTGATATGTCATCAAACTTGTGACCTTATTAGGTATATTTGTGTTTTTTCCAAAGAATTAGTCTGTTCAAACCTAGGTCATATTTATAGCAAAATACTTTACTAAGATATTAACATGATTAGTGTACATTTGATAGTTTAATCAATCCAAAATACTAGTGCAGTAGGATCGATACTTTAGTTTAAGATTCCCTGTTGAGATTTTGTTTTATTTTTGTGCTGTAAATTCTCGTATAGAGGTGTGGATACTGCATATTTTGTTGTTGATCCAGTACCAAGTAGATACAGGATCCGTACCACCGACAGCAATACTTTAAATTTAAGCTTGATATGTCACCAAACTTCTGACCTGTTGGCTTTTCTGTCGTTCTTCCTTTGATTTAGTTTGTTCAATTCTACTTTACAGCTGTGATACTTTAGTTTCAGATTCCCTCATGAAATTTGTTTTATTTTTACATTGCAGTTTCTCACAGAGGTGTGCAATACAGCATATTTTGGTACTAATCTGAAACCAATACTGTTACTTGTTATGTAAGTTTGTGGTTTTTCCTTAGAAAAAGTTTATTCAAATGTAGGACAGAATTTGGACAAGGTTTATAGTTATCTATGAAATACTTTAATTTGTGTATTTTTTCTAAATAAAATACAAAAAATATAATTTGAGAGCAAACTGAAGCAAAATTAATAATGAGAAACCACAATACAAAATAATAAAAAAAAATTATGAGGGAATTTGAAACTAAAGTATCGATCTTATTTTGTTAGCATCAATCTGATATAAATAATATTGACATTTTTGGATCAATTTATCCATCTCTAGTTTCTGAACTGTACCTCAAAAAATATTTTGTCATTTGCTCAAATAATTTTTGACACCTAAAGATTACATGTTGATGATATAGCAAACTTAAATAAATGCATCGGTATCAGTGTTGGTGATGCGGACCTTGATTTTACTTATGGATCAATCACACCTTAGCTTTAATTTCTGGTCTGTATCTTTCTGCAAACCTTAAATTTCACTGATGTGAGCGGTGAATCCCACCGGACTGCACGCTCTGCTGCGGAGCGGTGTCTCTGCAGGCTAATTGAAGTCAACCACAGGGTACTGCTAATGATCAGCCTACTGCAACCCCTCGTTGACCTGTCGCTTTCCTGTCTGGCATTTAGAAACATCTCTAGGAACGAATAAAAAACAAAAAAAAAGAACGAGAGAAAAAAGCCTAAAAAGACAGGAGAGGTGTTGGCGGAGCAGGAGAAGTGACCCAGGTGATGAAGTGACCGCCATGCTGTGCAGGAAGTGGCCGCGTCCGGCTCTGCTCACTTCCGCTCAGTGGCCATTATCCCTGGCTCCACTTTCTCTAACAAAAAAATCAATATGAGCCGGAGGTGGGAGGACAGGAACTCAGGGTGAGGTGAGACGATGACGCAAGGGGAGTAGAGAAAACGGAGAACGAAAGCATAAATCGGATGCGTAAAGGGTCAGATTTAAAACAAACGTTATACAGCAAATATTTCACAGCAAACCAAAAAAGACAGCTGGATGTAGGAGAATAAAAATATGCAAACAAAAATTTTAAATAAAATGTTCCTAAACTGGGGGTGGCCAATATGGACTTCAGGTTTTATTGCAATATTTTGTGGTATTTATGTGATGACAATAAAAATGACAATAACTATTTATTACTTCTTTTTTTTCTGTAATTGTATGGATGAGTGGATGACAGCAATTATAGCCCCACAAAAACAAAAATACCACTCTTGAAAAACTATTCCTAGTTGAAAAATGCTTCTTTAGGACAACAGTCACATAAAAAGTGTGATTTGTATCATTGCATTTAATCATATTTTGGAATTTATTGATGTTTATTATTGTGACAATAAATCTAAATTCTTATCATAATGAGACATCTATCTCAATAAATGATAAACAATATGATAAATTCCCAGCCCGAGCCCAAACTAAAGGGAAAAGATTAAAAGTTTGCAAATTCTTTCATAGTAAATAGGTAGATATATTTAAAACTGAAAAATTTAATCTGAGGGCAGAACAATAGTAGAAGAGCCTATAAATTTCTTGTACGCTAGATCAGCTACTTTATTAGTAGTACATAAGTTAAATTAATGCATGTTTTGGAAACATTATATTTTAGATCTGTACAATACAATTTAAACTATATTAAGTTATAGTACAGTTTTTTGCAGCATTAAACCTAACATGCAACAATTTATACCTGCTAATGGATAAGGCACCCAAACTGACTCCAGCCCAGGGCCCCATATCCTTTAAATCCGGCCCTGGTAGTCAGTACCACACAAATAAAACAAAAGTTAAGAGATTAGAAAGAAATTAAATAAAACAATAGCTACCAAATAAGAATACACAATTTAAAAATAATGATAAATAAATATACAGTTGTATTTGAATAAGCTATAGCTGTACATAATATTTTTTAAATTATTTTTGTATATTTGTGGAAAATAAAGGCTGTTTGTGAATATGATGATCTCTGATTGCACAGTCTCAGCTGGTGGAAGGAAAACATCTATTTCAGCATCTCAGTGTAATAATAAAAATACAGAGACAATTAAAGGCCTTAAAATGAATTTTCAAGATTCCTGCAATTAAATCAACAATAAAACTAAGGTGAAAATCTTTAAACGAACAATATTTACAGATTTAAAAAGACCTTAACCCCGAGGAGGCTCCCAATGGCGCAGTAAAGGCTACAAAAACATTAAACGGAGCTTTTTACTGACGCATTATCCAATCAGACCCGGCCATGTGGTTTAACTGCTGCAGCCCATCGTAGAGGATGACCCCGCTCTCGGTCAACTGGAGCCTATTTCTGCCACGCCTGCCCTGTGGCATTTAGGTTTATGAGTCCAGCCCTTACCGTTCCCAAATAATGAGCTTTAGGAGTCAGACAAAATGTCCTGGAGGCCACATGGCTCCAGAAAACTGTCTAGCTGTATGAAAGTCTGTGTTTTTAAGCATTTTAAACCTAAATTCAATGCTAATATCACACATATCCAACCTAATTCAACTGAAAATAAAAGGCACCTATTAAGATAATACCTTTTTAATGACAAAAATCTGGTATTTTAACTGTGTAGACTTTTACTGTATCTACTGGTTCTTTTTGACAGATTTCATCCACGGAAGTGAAGTCCACATTAGAGCTGCAACTAGAGATCATTGTGACGATTAATCAGTTTATCGTCAGTATATTACATTAATCAGATTTTTAAAAAACTGCCACATTTTGCAAATTTTTCATTTAACCACTTAAAATAATAAAGAAAACTTGTAAGTGAAGTTTAAGTGCAAAATGTATATTTTCTGTACTGTTTTGACTTAATATGTTGCTCTTTGAGTAAAGGACTTTTTATACATCACTTAATGATTAATCGATGACTAAATTAGTTTCGATTATTTTACTAATCAATTAATCAGGTTATTTGCTCTAGTCCACTTAAAGAATAAAAAAATAACAATGTATACTAAAAGGAGAAGCTAATTTAGTGTCTGTGGAGGGAAATACGTCTTTATTTGTGCGACTCAGGACTCAGTAACACTTGTGGCGTAAATATAAAGTGATTCAGGAGAAGATTTGTGTTGTAAATCCCGGCGGACGCTGCATCCTCTCCACTTTCACTCTGTGGATTTGAGGATTTAATCTGTGAGTTTGTCTCCTGCATTGACACCTCGTTAGCGGCGTAGTCCATATGAAGTGGCACCATGAATTAAAATGAACTGTTTGGGCTCTGGAGAAGCTCTCTTTAGGTACGTCATTAACATTAAATCTGAACCTATTTGAATTAATCATCGTGAGCAAATAGCTAATGATTAAATTAGCTCAACATACATGTTAAGGGAAATTATTCGTGTTGGATATGGAATATGATAAAAAGGGTTTTTTTTTTGCTTCCACCCACTCCGCTGTATAAGAATTAAATTTCTTCAACAGGCCTTGACAACCTAATTGAACATTAGTCTAATATAGAGCATTACCACAAGAGAAATGAAAGCCTGCTGTCCTTGAACACTCACAGCTTCATTGTGAACCCTACTGTCTTCTTATTTTGTGAAAGGGCCTTCCTTCCCAAGTGGAGAGCATAATTTCGCCTTCCCTAATGACATCGAACTATTCACCAAGCCATCCATAATTGTTGGACCAGAGCTGGGAGAATAATAGTCCCAGGCTTTTCTCCTGCAGTGGGTCCCGAGTCCTCCAGGGTTGCCAGATCTGACAGTTTCCTGCCCAAAAACAACGTAAAACCAGCGCAGCTCCCAAAACAGCCCAAATCTCAAACTCTAATGAAATTCATATTGATAGCAGATATAGTTATACAGTATATATGTAGGCCTGTCACAATAACACAATTGGCTGGATGATAAATTATCCCAAAAATTATTGTCATAAATGATAATATTGTTCTTTTGACACCATTTTAAAGTAATATAGCCTAATAGCAATGGTGTAATAATGCAGGAAAACATTCTCAAATATAAAAAAAACTTAAATTCTTATGAACATTTAACACTGGAACTGGAAGAAATTATAAAAATCTAAAATAAATAAAGAAAACAACAAATAAACTGATTTATGAAGTCTAAGTAAACAAAATTGTCCTTCAAAAAAAGGCTAGTTGAGCCTGAAGCACCAGACTGAAGACTATCGTCATCAAGTTTTTGGTAGAAAAAGGAAAAAATATAAATTATTGAGCTCGTTTTAATTTATCATGCGATTCATTGAGTTATTACAGTGGTAGGTCTAAAATGTGTATCTATATAATTGCTGTCAATCAATTAAAAAATGTAATCAGATTTGTTCAGTTGTGCTTTATCACAAAGCCTCACTTTGTAAACTTGAAATATAAATATACATATTATTGTGCAAGCCCCTCCTTCTGCCACAAACCAACCAATTAAAATGCAAACAGTTATTTGTTGTAGTTTGTTTCTTGTTTTCAGAAGCAGAAAGCAGGTCATGTAATCTCCCACTGTACTTCAATACACATGCAAACATGTAGTAGCAAACTTGTTCAGGGGACAACTGACAGATAAGATATATTTTGTTGTAATTCATTGCGCTGCTGTGAACTAGGAGCTTTTAGATCAAAATACATTTGATCAATCTGCATTATGTAATATTAACGCAGTAAATATTACATAAAATTTTATTGTGATAAACGATAAAAATGCTGTTTTTAGGTTATTTTTAAGTAATATAATGGCAATGGTATAATAATGCAAGAACTCAAAGATCAATACGCTTTAAGTTCTAATGAATGTTTAACACTGGAACTGGAAGACATTTATCCAAAATGAATAAAACAGAAACAACAAATAAAATTAATTATGAGTCTCTGTAAATAAAATTGTCTGTCACTAAAGGGCTAGTGCACCAATGCATCAAAAACACTAATTTTGGAAAAAACAAAAATCATGCAAATGGATATTATTGAGATTGTTTTAATTGATCATGCAATTAAATGATTTGTTATTTATTGTGGCAGACCTATCATCTGCATTCAAGACATTTTTCCTTTATTATATTCTGAGCAGAACCAGATCCAGTTACAAAATCATGTTTTATTTTTCGACATTAGCAGAATATAGAAAATAGATTGTAATGAAAACGCAGCCAGTGAGCCACTGGGAGCCCATTATTTTCTAATATGCTTTTTTAAAATGTGAAAATTAGATGCATGCTGGACGTGGAGCTAATTCCTAATGTGTCATTCTGCATGTGTGCCGTATTGGTGGGTTTAACCAGACCGCATGTCTTCGTGCGGCCATCGCTAATGTTCTCGGCTAATACGTGTAACTCAGTGGCTCACGCTGGATGTTAATGAGCGCTGAAAAGGAAAGGAAAGGAGAGCAGCGCCGGTCTAATGAACTCATAGCTTGCCCTGCGTTGTCACTCTCCTGCTCAGCTCTGTGACCTGGACAATGCAAACGCATTGTTGCTGCGGCTTTGTGGCGTGCCAGCCCAGGCAGCCGGCGCCCCCGTCGACACTCAATGGGCTCCCTGTAACTTAAACTTGCCGGCGGTTTCAGGGCCAGCACAGGCAGCTGTCATTCTGAGCATTGTTGGCTGTTGACAGCAGCCGCTGACGAGAGCATTCAGAGGAGAGGAGAGGCAAAAAACTCGACGCGGCGCAAAGTGGTGGCTGTGAGTTCGACCCGAAACAATCCAGAACCCAAAGAGATGAGGCAGCGGTGAAGTTAGGCAGAGGAGGTAAACTGTTTAGATGGAGGAAAAAGTCAAAAACAAACACGTTACATGATACATCTATCAGAAAGAAGAGGTTGATTGGTTGTATGGTAGCATCTGAGGCTGCCTTATTGGTACATTTTGGAATAATGGTGACAAATTACAAACACAAAACACAGTGAAGATATTCTTTTTTTCTGAAAGATTATAAAAAGTCTTTACAAACAAAACGCACTGTTATGATAATTTTTTTTTGCATGATTGTATAAACTGCAAAAAGTTTCAAATAGAGATGAGTTAACATGCCTCAAAGAGATGAAGGAAAGTTATGCAGAAGGATGACCACAAATAACAGTAAATAAACAGTAAAAGTTGTTCATATTATCTATCAGACAGAAGTGGTTGTATAAAACATGAGACTGTAGACAAACTGAAATCTGACTGAAGTGACTTATTTGTAAATTATGGAATAACAGTGACAATAGAATTACAATCTGTGCAATTTTATGGTCAATGGAAACGCAGCTACTGTAAACAAACATTTACTCAGCCAGTAATAATATAAACAATCATGTTTGGGTTTGCCCTTTCGGTTCAGATACAGTGTTGTTGAAAGTCTGGGTACAAACATAATGTTTATGTGTAGAACGAAGTGGACAAAGATACCATCAAACTAATTTAAAAACTGAAACCAAAACTAAACAAAACAGAGGAGAGCTATCCATAAAGATGGACAAAACACAAACTTTACACTGATTTTAACTGCTCACCTAAACAACTTTAGAACACAAATAATGGAGGAAAATCTGCTAATGTACAAATCCAGCTACGTGTAGCATCCAGTGAGCCTAAATACTCTACATACTATGAGACACAGTCAAGATGAATCTCTGGATTTTCCCAACAAGCTGCATTCAGGTACAGCTTGTAAACTAGAGTTTATATTCACACAGCAGGTCTTGATGCTCAACTACTATTTTTTGTTGTTGTTGAAATACGATTAAATGCAATCAGACTTATGTGCGAAAGCTTTACGACCCCAAAGCAACCCTCAAGCGCAGAAGAAGACTGTGACGTCACACAGCAGCGCATTGTTTACGGAAGTAATAATAGACATCACCGCCTAAGGATCGATAGTTTGGCACTGACAGCAAAACGACATCAAACTACTAAATTTAGAGCAGCTGAACAGCCATTGAGCTTTAAGCTGCGTTTTGGGGAAACATCTGTGCGTCTTATTTGTTTTGATGGTTGATTTAGGTTTTTAATATGTACAATTTAATGCCCACTAATTGTTGTTTGTCAACCGCAAATAAACTCAAAATGAAGAACAGTTTAATATAACTGAGCTCACAGTGATGCTCATCATGACGAGACAGGAGAACCAATCGATTCACTGGAAAAACTAACTGCAAAGCATAGATGAATCAATATTTTTTATCAGAAAATTGTCAAGATAGGCTCAGATAGCTTAGTGCTAGCGAGTGCTAGCTACCACACTGTCTGTAGCCATTCACCCAACGCTGCTTCCGTTTCACTCATTTTGAGTCCTCTGCATTTCAACCAAAGTTTACGTTTCTCCAAACTTTATAAAGAATATTGAAGTCAAACTTCCTGTACATCCTGACCTTCTGTCCGTCTTTATGTCGGTACATCCGGGCAACCGTGACGTCATTCGCGGTCACCGACGTGGTCACAAATAAACGCAACATGACGGTGATGACGACTGAGGAAACCAACGCCACGTGATTCAAATAGATTGTGCTATCAAATGTAGGCAGGGACTTATTTGAACATTTCTACACAGATGTTGAGTGTTTTGGTTACACTGCTACATCTCCACTCACTTTTTTAGGACAATAATAAAGTTATTGCCAAAACAAAACAATAATAAACGACAGTTTCTTGGTAATTTCTGAACTTGAAAAAGGTTCTTCGTTTACTCTAAAAATATATATTTTTCTTCTTGGTAAGTCTGCAGCAAAAACTTACTGAAACGTGACTTAAAAACAAAAATGTATTAGAAAGTGACGTAAAAGGCCTAAGAGATAAAAACGTGATTTTTGTGTAATTAATTTTTGTCTTTATTTCCATCTATATGATGAAAATACATTGTGAAATATCTTCTTTTAGGCTACAAATCATCTCAAATTCAGCTTATACAAAACGTTAGCAATGCTGCAGCCAATTTAATCACATCTAGATACCAGTAAGCTTATCAGTTATCTGACTGGTCACTTTTAATTTTTACCAACATTTTTAAACTTTCTGCTAAAAGCAACCCACATCTCTTAATTTAGTATTAGCAAATAAAATAAACGGTTCTGCAAAATGATGTCACGCTGCTGTGTTTTTCTCATTCAAATGATTTTTTAAGCCCTGTACAAACAAACCGTGGAGAACACAAGACTTTAAAAGGCTAAAAAGGCAGAGTATGCGTTTAACAAAAATTCAAACTGGAGCTCAGATTGTCTTGTTTGTGACAGTTTTCCGCTGTTGATTTAACGAACCTCACAAAAGCAGTTTTCAAGTCCAGTGATTACGATAGTTTCTTGGCAACGTTGGAGCTTGATGACACCGAAGGAAAAGACACACGCCACTCTGTGTCTCTTTCTTTATTTTTATTTTTCCTGGAGAGGAGTATAAATGAAGACCAACGAGAGCAAAAAAGGGAAACCTCATAATGGGCAAAAAGCTTTAGATAGTTAGCAATCAGGATGTGAAAACCAATTACAGAAGAAAACTTAAGTGTTTCACTACAGTTTTCTTGTGAGAGCTGTAATTTCTCAGTCATCGAGGCTTTTAGGCTCTTTTTTATCACAGAAACCAGAGAAATCCATTTATCATCCTCTTTGAGTTTAGACATCAGTCATAGATGTCAGGGGATGGAAAGAAATACAAATATTCTGCTTAATTTTTCTGAAATATAATGTAAAATATTAAATTATACATTGAACAACTTTTGCTTCGGCTCCTTAGCGCGTTTTGGACTGAGCTACGATTGAATCCTGCTGAAAGAAAAGTTATTTTTGTTTTTTTCTCTTTAATCTTATTTTAACCCGTTGAGATTAAAAACTCTTTTTCAAAGTAGAAAGAGTAATATCAATTAATAGGGAGAAGATAATATAGTAAAATTGTTTAATTTTCTTCAATAAAAAAAGTTAAATTGAGCTACATCTTAGGCAATGTTATGATTATATGTCTCCAGAAATGCTTAAAGTATTTAATAAGAATATTTGACATGTAAAGGTAGAAAAAACACAATTTTGTAACTGTGGTATTTAAATTAAATAAGAAACACAATTAAAATCCCAGTTTGTTCATGCGATGAGTCAATGATACTCGTGTTGTTGCATCATCATCCTCCTACCACTTCCTGTTGTCTTCTTCATCATTTCTGACAGTAGTAACATCCTGTTGTTGATCATGTGACTTGCGTGATGCGGAAAAAATGTTTCCATCGCAGTTTTTTGTAAAATTCGCTTATTTTGATACATTTGAAAAACCATAATCCTGGAGCAAAACTGCGTTGTTTGAAATTGCAACGTGTCTATCATACAAATTTATTTTTGTAATTCCAATTTGTGCAACCTTATGGTAAATGGAAATGCATCTACTGTAAACAAAGGTTATTATATTTAACTATAATTAACGAAATAAAAAAGTATATATTAAATTTAACTTAAATAAACAACAGTAATTTATGGTGGAAAACTATTAACTAACTGGAACTATATTGTGCAATTATAAAACTAACTAAAACATACTGAAATCATAGATATGGCATGTTTTATTTTCATGTTTATGGATCTATTTATTAACCATTTGAGCTGAAACAAGCATTTTATGTAAGCTGTCGTCAAATCACCTCACTTCATCTCCAACTCCACCTGGCGACTTGTTAGTTCACAAAATGGCGACAGCAAAAGTTGTGAGAAAACGGCAGTCAGTTGGTTGTTCAACAATAACTGAATACATTTTTGAAAATGGTGTCTTCTGTTGAGTTCATTATCCAATCGGTGTGTAAGTAATCACAACACTTTGACCTTTTTGAATTAATAAAACAAGCAAACAAACTCTAAAAGCTAATTAAAGCTAACTTAGTTAGACAAACAAAGAGTCACAATGAAATAAAACTAGAGTGTAATGAAAAACCCAAATCTATTATAACTTATTGAGCTGCTTTTGAACACATTTGGCTGGGAAAAAAAAAACAGCTTTGGGCGGGTTGTTAAAATTCAGGCTGCTTTTCACAACATTCGGCAAATTTTTCTAAATATTTTAGAGGGAAACTCTTTTGAAATAGTTATTTGTGTGGCTGAAAAGCATAAAATGTTTAATAAAAGGCAGTGTTATCTTATTTAATTTATTTTGAAATCTCTAGATTCTGTTGAACGTGAGCTCACCAATAATTAGTCATTGATTAATTAAGTGTCAGTATGTAATAGTGTTATGAAACAAAAATCCCAGTGCAACGTCATGATTTAAAAGGACATATCACCAGAAAAACTAAAGTTTGATTGGGAACGTAATCACTAAACATCGTTCCCACAACTCTGAACTGGAACTGATCCGCGCCATCTTGGTAGGCCAGCGCAGCACAAAGCATAGCAGAACAATGGCTTTGAGGCAAACAAAAAGAAAGTATACTGACACTCTTTACCAACAGAAAAATATATCAACAAAATGACTGCTGTCGGAATCGACCCGTATGACACAGAGAATGGAAACATGTCAGACAATGTGGCCAACCTGACTACGATACTAGCTAGTGAACATTAAGAACATAGAGAAGCTTCGTATAGATGCAAACAATCAATATTTAAACGACTTTCGAAAGGACATACAAAACTCTTTGTGTGAATAACGCGGTTCTGGTGACTGGCACACAAACTACCGTACATGTGGTAACAAACACGTAGGCTACATGTCCGCCTTAGCTAGCAGATTATAGCTACTTTAGCTAAGCTAAATTTGCTAGTTCTCCAGTTAGAACTTCAGTAAATATCACTGATATTTATCTTAGTATTACACAGAGGTGGGTAGAGTACTCAAAAATTGTAATTGAGTAACAATTGTAATGTACTTACATTGTTTATCAGTTATATAGGAACCAGGTGAGAGCTAGTTCTAAGCTTCTGGCTTGCTTATTGTTGTCATAGCAACTGCCTGCCAAGATGGCTGTCAGTTACAAAGTTTACAGAAGTGTAACATCACATGAGAACTATGAATTAACTAAAGTATTGGGAAAAAGCTAAAACTACAAGTAAAAACTAAACTAAAACTCAGCAATATTTGTTTCAAACAAACAAATTCAAACTAACTAAAAACAAAAAGTCGCAACGAAATAAAACTAAACCATAGTGAAAAACTCAGAACTGTAAAACTGCTCTTGGACACGTTTGTCTGAATAAAACCAGTGACACCAGAACTAATGTTTCTGTAAAACATGAAGTTTTAAATTATATATGAAGAACTTGAGGAGCCTCTTTTGCTTCGGCTCCTTTAATGGGTTTGGGACTGGACTGAAAGATTCGGGAGAGCAGATATGAACGGGGAGGTACTGATGCAAGAATGGAGGTCTCTAAAAAGCTGCATGTGTGTGTGTGTGTGTGTGTGTGTGTGTGTTAAGAGCTCTTATCCCCCATGCAGTAGAGCATGGAGTGCTGCACTCCCCGACCCTGCCGGTCATTTCATCTACTTCCAAATGTCACGGTGTCACAGACCTTTGTTAAAATCCGCAAGCAGGGCGATCGTGTGTGTGTGTGTGTGTCTGTGTGTGAGGGGGTGCATGCGTTTGTGTGTGTGTTTCTGAATCAGAAAAACGCAGTAACTGTGTGTTTACTGCTGCTCTAGTCGCATTAAAACCATCAAACCGAGCAAGATGGCTGCCACTAAGACGTCTCAATCAAAACAATTAAAGAAAAGAAATTTATGAGTCGTGAAATAAAAATGTAGCGAAGGAAGCAGCAGAGATGTTTATATTTTTTATTTGGTTCTCTATTCTTGTTTTGAAGAATCAATTGATTTTCGGCGTTAAAGGGGGAAAGGAAGGGAGGTCAGTGAGGCAGCGGAGGCGATATTAGCAGGAAATAGGTTGGGGCAGGGAGCGCTGTAGGCGAGCTGCAGCTAAACAGGCTATTATCATTCATTTACAGGAGATTTCACATTCACCACACAACCTGCACAAACTGCCTATTTTTATATCCAGTCGTTTTTACTTTAATTTCCTTTTTTCTTCTACTCTGTTTTCCTTCACTTTGTTGATTTTGTTGTTTTCTGTCCAAAATTTTTATCTCTTCTTTATCGTTATTTATTTATGCTGCCTTTGCTCATTCATTTAAATATTTATTCATTTTTCTGTCATTTTCTATACTGCAAAAGCTAATCTAGTTTATAGGGCAAATATCTCAGTTCACTTAAATGGAACTTTCTTGTTCATTAATTTATAAATATTGATTTTAAAAAAGTACTGTACTTGTCCCATTGAGAAATTAATTTTTTCACTTGTTTCTCCATGTTATAAGTGAAATAATCTGCCAGTGGAACGAGTATTTTTCCATCCATATTTAGGAATTATTGACTCTGTAAAAGCTCCTATTCTTCACATTCTATTTCTATTCTGTACATATATCTATTTACTATATTTATAAGTGTTTACTCATCACTTATGACAATTTATTTCAGTCACATAATTTTATTTATAGTTATTTTAAATTTTTTAAGTGTCAACAAATTTTTGCTGCAGGAATAAAATGGTAAATAAAATCCTTGAATCCTTAAAATGTCTTTTTATAAGTGACATAATCTGCTTTCATAATGTTTATAGTCATTGTTAAGGATTGACTGACTTAAAACAAGCTGCTATGATGCTTAAAAGTTATTTGTAAGTTAGTTTTGTCTTATTTGAAGTGTGATAAGATATTTGAACTGGAAACTATACAAAAATACTTGGTCAGATTTTGCATTGTGTGCTTTTTTTCCCTCTTGTTTAGTGTCAATAATTTGTTAATATTGATGAAAAGATCAATATCCTACTGGCAGATTATTCCTTCCTTAAATCTAATTTTATATACGTTCCCACATTATTTCCTTCCAGTTCTTGTTTCAACACCATTTTTTTGCTCTTCTGTATTTGTTTTCATTTCCTTCCCTCCTTTTCTTGACCTCACCTTTTCTTTTTCCCTCTTTATCCTGCAGAGATCCGGTTTTATTGGCACAGCTTTGGAGAACCAATACCAGCAGATTAAACCGCTGTCCTTTTTTCCTCTCCTTGTTTTTATTAAAGCTCAGACCGGACCTGCGTTTATGCGTGTGATTGCACGTGCGTCGCAGTAATCGGCGCATTATTATTATCACACTCTCCTAAATGAATTCATCTCTCCCTCTGTACAGTGTGCTGCCGTTTGCATCAACAAATGCTAATCCCAAGTGCCTTAATGTCCCTGGATGTTTACACCGTGTGATGACTGAATGAAGAAACTGTGATTCATGTAATGAATGCGATGAAATAAAGTGCAAACACATTTAGTCATCATAAGGTGCCGAGTGCGTTTGTTTACGTGTTTATGTGATTAGAAGCACTAATACCTTCCACTCGCTCTCATGTTTGCTCTTATTGTTTAATTTTCAGATCCAGTTTTTTTTTCCACAGGTGAAAACTGACTAGTGTGACACGTTGTGGAAGACTAGTGATTTTGTTGTTGTAAATTAACATTTTTGGACAACAAGTCACAGTCTACCTCAGTGTTTCCCACCCAAACGTCCATTTTCCCCATTCAGTTTATGTCTTGTTTCTTCCTCCTAACTGCATCTATACAATTATAATCAGCCCCCTGCATTTGTTACATCTCCCTTGAATCCCCCTGTTTTTATAAGTAACGTGTGTTTACTGGTGGCAGAGCACATCTTAATAACACTTTCTTCCATCAGTAGGAGTCTGAAAACGTTTCTCCTCCCACTCCTCCACAAAGACGATCGCTTCAGAAACCGACAGATGAAAGCGCTTCAGCCTCAAAACGCAGCGTGGAAAGTTTAACGAATAATCTGAATGTTTTCCTCTCACATCCAACCAACGTTAGGCTGGTTTTCATGTGGCTCTTCACCCTGGGTGCCACTGTGTTAGGGGACAACATGACAACCAGAAAAAGTCTGCAGACTCACTTTTGATATAGTTTATCACCTTTAACAGCATATTATGGTCAGTTTGTATTAGTTTCGCTAATTCGTTAAAAATTATTTAGTCAATATAAAAACTGATAATTCCCAAAACAAGCCTTCACATGTACGTGTCACTGATGACATCACAAAAGGCACACAGCAACAGATCAGAGTTTAAAACCTGCTTTTGTTTTGTTTTTCTTTCATTTATACTTAGGCCATTGATCAATTTGATCAATTAATCATATTTTCTGTTTTTGAAGGTTTAAAATCTGAGATTTAATTCTTGTAAGTTAACTGGCAATTCCTGTCAGGTTAAGCACACAAACCAGTTATCCCAGTGAAATAAATTTAGATTCTAAATGGGACCAAAAAAAGTAAAACCAAATAAATGTTCACAACCTGATTGAAAAATATCTATTTTACTAATAATTAATAAGCTAATGGCAGGTTTATCCTACTTAGACAAGTGTGTTAACATGCAATAGCATAAACTACAAAATGTCTGAAAGAACAAACAAGTAGAGGTTTAAAACAAGTTTATAAGTAAAAAATGGAAATTTAGTTTAACGCCTCAAAAATGCTTTAAAAGGTGGACAAAATGTCAAAAACATGTAATAGAAACTGTATCTGTTGTTTCTGAATGAAATCGGAAAAAGCTAAACAAACAAACGTAGCCAAATCTTACCTAATATTATTGTTAGTGTCTAAGAATTTTAAAAAACTAATATTGTTGGGAAAATCTTAGAAATTTTTGGGGAAATAAATGCTATTTTGTAAAATTAGTGTTGAAATATCGCCCCCTACTGGCAGTTTACGGGTAAGTTTGCGTTTCTGTGTGTTTCTGCTTGTAAAATTTCCAAATATATATAAATATTCCAAATAAAGAGAAGAAAAAAGCTTGTTGATCAGATAATCACAAAGTTTCCCATCTGATCTGACATTTTTATCGATCCGTTGGGAATGTTGGGAACCACAAACCTGGTTTGAAATCTCTGACATATGAATAAAATCTCTGTAAATCAACATGTGACTGTCATAAACTGTCAAACATTTTCAATAAAGAACCCTCATAATCTCCAATGACTTATCTGTACTTATTTATTCTCTTTTGTTTGATTTCTGATGTAAAGTAGCTAAAGGTATGACATTTGCATAATAATAAAATATGTTACTTACATGTAATGGATCTTGAATTCGTAGTTTTTGTTTTAGTAAAGTCATGCTTTTAGATTATTGCTGAAAAAATTTCTCCTGTTTTTGTCTATATGTGAAAGACATTGTATTTATTGTGTTTGGCTCAAGATATAAAGGAGGAAGAAATCCCACGCTAAGGCTGCACCTGGTGCCTTTTTTTCCACTTGAGCACATAACCCTTAAATATTCTGTATACGCCACTGTTAAAAATGTCCTAAAATTATGAACTTTTTCAGGGTTTAATTAATGTTTTTGTACTACACCACCATAAATGATTGATTTCCAGGTCGTTTTGTTTGTATTTAAATAAAATTCCTGATAAAAATAAGTTTTGTTCTTGCTGGTAAATGTGAAACAGCTAGCAGGAAGTTTCCTCCAGACTCGCTTGATTGCTGCTCGACGTTGGATGCCGCAGACCTGCGTGGCGGGGGAAAAGTTAGCTCGTGTTTTGCCGGCGGCGTGACTTGTTTACGATTGGCTCTGTGTACGTTTCTCACCTGTATACCTGGAAATAAAAGCGAGAGCCATGCAGGCCGAGCTGATTAATGCGCATATTCCCCCCATTGTACGTCTCAGCCAGACTCCGACTGCGGCAATCAATTCAATCAGCGGCGCTTATGAAGCCATTACAATCTGGCTGAGAGCAGGCGGGGGCCGCATCCTTCCATTGGCCTCCCAGTAATTACTGTTTAGGAAAAAAGGGATGGATGGAGGGATGGATGGAGGGATAGACTAATAAAACACATCCCTAATGACTCGCATGTAACTATGAATATGCATCGTCTGGGCGGTGAAGTGTGGGTGTTGTGATGTTTACAACCCCTGACCTGCCAGAAGATGTTTACTGCTTGGTTTTAACCCTCCGGCGTCCATCTTTGAGGCGCAGAAGTCACATTTTAATATGGTTTCTTATGAGGAATGTAATAAATAAAATTAAGAAAAAATAAATAAAAAAAGAGCAGAGGAATTAATGAAATTTGGTTTCTTTCGCCTCAGTTCGTTGCTCCGGATTCCTGGAAATTTAAATACATCAACTTCAGCAGTCAGAAGAATAAAGTAATATAAGAATAAAGAGGTAGTTTTAAGAATAAAGTCGTAATAATATGAGAATAAAGTCAAAGGAATGCAGCAATAAAGTATTTAAAAGAATAAAGTAGTAGAAATATGAGAGCAAAGTCGTAATAATATGAAAATAAGTAATAATATGACATAAAAGTAATATTGCGAAGGTAAAGTCGTAATAAGAACAAAGTTATAATATTAGGAGTATGAAGTTGTAATATTGCAAAAATAAAGTAATAATAATGCAAGAATAGAGATTTATGCAAGAATGATTTATTCATTATGAGAATGAAGTGAAAATCTTACATGAATAAACTTGTAAAAAAAAGTCTTTTAGTTGTAACTGTAGATTTCTCAGTTTAATCCAAAAATGTTGTTTTTCTGGTTGAAATGTACTTATCTTCAGACTCCATACATATTTAACTCCTTCATATTTTAAAACCAATCAGCTTAAAAGGACTTTGTGTTGCTAAAAAACTATTTTCAGTTTTATTGATAAAACTTAGCGACTCCAACAGGAAGTGATCAGAAATGAAATGCAGCTGGTTTTGTTTGGATGATTTGCAACTCTTTTCTGCCCCCTGCTGTCGACAAAATGTCATTTCAGTCAATCAGCAACTTTCATAATTATTTTTTCTCCTGCTAAAATTATGAGAAAAAAATATATTTTTATCTGCAGCAGTGCAATCTCACTGAGCAGGAAACCCAACCTTTCATTCAATTAATCACAACGTTTTTTCTTTACAAAATATTTAATTCTAATTGAATCACACAGACTTTCTAGTTGATTCTGGTTATCAGTCAAATACATATTAAAAAATAAAATCAAATTTAGTTAGCAAATTTTTATGTTGCAAATAAAAACAGGACACGATTCATATGCATATGGATGTATTTTAATAAAAATAATTCTGTCAAAATGAAACAGAATACAATATTTATCTTTAAACATGTTTCCAATACTTTTTTTTTACAATTATCATTTTTCCTTTTTTTATTGTTTTAAAGTTTTTACAGTCATGCTAAGTAGATAATAACTCATTTCACAATGTTTTTTTCTTTCTTTTTTTCTTTTTTTTTTTTTTTACATTTTTTATATATTTAGGTAAAACTCAAAAGTCTCCCCCCAAGAAATAAAAACAAAATAAAATGAAGGTAGAAGTCATTTGTGCATCGCTCGTCTGCATGGTCAGATCAGTTTGAGCACGGAGGGGAGGACAGAGGTCAGAGGTCAAACTGAGGAAGGCGAAGTGAACCTCATGCTTTGCTTTTAAATAAAAACAGGAACAGATGAGAGGCTGAAATCACATTTTTGTGTTTTATTACCTACTTGAACATTTAAGGAAGCCTAACATAACGGATTACTTTGGGTCTTTGAAGTGAGGTTCTCTAATCTGGATTATTACTGCAGTAAATTCAGATGGGAGGAACCAGATTAGAGCTGGGCAATAAAAGCTCTCATTTCTTCATACCGGATCTGATTTTCCAAACATTTCCAAAATTTCGATTGATTAAATGGACTTTTCGCTCAACTCTAGAGGAAAGCTAAAAGTCTTTGGCTTCAGACTGAGGTAAATTTATCGGATTATCACCCACTGATATCCTCGTTTTTAAAGGCCAAAATTAGCATAAATATAAAAATAACTGCACAGTAATACTTTAGAGTTTAGTTTTAATCCAGAGAAAAAGCCTGTTGATGCATATTTCACACACACCAAATATTGCATTTAAAAGACATATTTTGTACTTTTTATTGGAGAAATTTTGACTTTTTGGTGTTTGAAGCTGTAAAACTACAATAGCCATGGATTTTGAAATAACTGAAAATAATTTCTAATTGTTTTTATGTTCAACTGATTTTCTACTTGCACAAAATCTGTTGAAAATTATAACAATAAGTTTTTCAAATATAGTTTTTCCATCAGTGTTTTGGCACCTGTGACACAAAGTGTTGGGTTGCGAATTTTCTTCACTTTCCAAAGCAATAATAAGACACCAAAAGGTCTGAGACGACATAAACCATAGGGGTCCAAAGTGTGGCCCATGGGCCATTAGTGACACTTGAAGTGATTTTGTTCGGTCCCTGACCACAAGTCAGGAATAGTGAAAATATGGCCAACAAAATAAAACGATGGATGGATAATCGTCTGCTTTTTTTAAATAATGCAACAGTCCGAAGCCCTTTTTATGCTTTGGATTGTTAATTATATCAAGAATAAAACAAATTTTTGGATCTTTCATTTAATGAATTTTGTGGGTTGCCAGAAATTTAAAGAGTTTGGGGTCAAAAGTTGGACACCACTAATGTAGAACCAAGAATTTAATTTACTATAGAGGGTTATCACCCACTAATATTGCATAATAAAGCTAAAATAATCTCCAAACATGGCGTCCAACTGCATTAACATGTTATTTTGCCAAATTTCTGATCGCTTTAAGTCAGGTACTGACTACTAAAAGCTACTCTGCTCAACCCCACTTCCGAAGATCCAACTAAGCTCAAACTTGAGATGAATTTAAGCTCAAAAATAACTTAAAGGAAGAATGTGCAAATTAATCTGGATTATCTCTCTGCTTTGATTTATTCAAGATGGATTAAAAATCACAATAAATGAATTTTTGCATCTTTAATTTAATTAATTTTGTAGCCCCCCAGTGGTTTAAATTTGCCAGTTTTGTGACCGTGGGCAAGAAATTTGGTTATTACAGATGTAAACAACATAATTTATTAAATGTAGAAGATTATCAACTGCTAATATAATAAACCTGCTGTATAATAAAGCTAAAATAAGGTACAACGAGGGTATCCGTTTGCATCAACATTGTTATTTTATCAAATTCAGATTGCTTAAGTAAGCTCCTGACTGCTAATAGCTACTCCACTGAACCCCACTTCAGGAGATCCAAAAAAGCTCAAACTGGAGGTGAATTTAAACTCACAAACCAACATAATCTGGACTATCTCTCTGCGTTGTTGACTCTGAAACAAGAAGCGGAGGAAAATCTTGTTAGCGAACGCGCAGAGGAGGAAAACTTTCATCTTATTGCACAGAAATCAAGCCGAACTCTGAAACAAAAGGCTGGTGAAAGAAAGGCTGCGGTTTAATCATCACAAAGTGCACCTTAAAATTACAGGCTTCCCTGTTTGTCACATGATTTCACCTCTTTATTTGAAGCTCTAGCTGCGACTGCAGGAGCACACAGCGGGTCAGAGTGTGGAGGGGGGAAAGCGAAGCCTACGGTAATGAAACTCGACTTTCCGACGTGAGCACACTGTGCTTGTTAGCCGGCCTTTGATACTGATTTTCTTTATGCTGATAATAGAGTAGGACTCGGCCCCGAGGGCAGGTGTCGCAGGTGCAGCAGGGATCGGCGCCGCCACCTGCAACCACCTCTCTGATTGGCCGGCGCGGCGCTTGTTACAGTGAAATTAAGGCTGCGACACCTCTCTGCTCCCGGTTAGCGACCGCCGCCGCAGAGGACCTTCAATTATGTTTTCTGATGTTCTTTTTCCTGTTTTTCTGTGAAAGTTTTCAGGAATATTACATTACCTTTAATCAGAAACAACAGCCAGGGTTTAATGTTTTCTTATTTCTAAGAAATTATCCACTTGTGGAGGATAATTTCTCCCGCTAACGAGGCGAATGGGAAAGTTTCACAGACTTGGTTTCCTCAGAACTTTTATTAAACATCAGAAGTTGAAAAATAACGGATTTATTTCTCAAAATAATAATACAATAAAGCAACTACTGTGATTTATTTTTTTTTTTGAAGACTTAGAAATGTGCCAGGCTTTCCTTGAATCTTTGAATGTTATAACTTTTTGAAAAGAAAAATCACATTTTTAGATATAAAAACGGCATTTTTCCCTCTGCTATACTGTTTCATTTAACTAAATAATTTACATTTTAACTGTAAAAACGCCACCAGTATGAGAACTCCAGGGGAAAAATTATTTTTAGTTCAAATGAGACAAAAACTGAGAGGTTTCACTGCAATAACTGGATTACAAAGAAGCAAGGAGGAGGAAGCATCATGCTGCGGGGTCTGAAAATGTTTGAAGTATGATTAAAAGAATATTTTTTTATCAAAAAGAGGCTCTAAAAAATTATTATGGCAAAAAAACATGTGATTGAGTTGTAATTTGCTTAAAAAGCGTAATTTAGTTATTTATGATGCATTTATTTCTTGTTTTTGATGATTTATTAAAATTATCCAAAATGATGCAACAAAGCAACTGCAGTGATTTTTAAAAACAAGATCCAGTAGAAAGTAGCCAGACTTCCACTGAATCTTTGAATTTTATATAATAAAAAAAACTTTATGGAAAGAAAAAACTATTTCTTCCTCTGCTGGACTGAGTTAGTATTGGTATTTTTCATAAACTAAACTAAATAATTTACATTTTATCGCTTCTTAGTGCGATAAAATGAGACAAATGGAGGGGGAAGCATCATGCTGTGGGGCCTGGAAATGTTTGGGTTATGATTAAAAGAAGAATTTTCATCAAAAAAAGAGGCTTAAAAAATTACAACGGCAGAAAAAAAAAACATATTTTTGAGGTTTGAGCTGCTAAAAAAGAAGAAATTAGCTGATGTACTCATTAATTAAAGCATGTATGAATAATTTCGACCCAATGTTAATTAAAATTTTATAACTTTGTTAAATTCATATTTCTAAACATTATCGCTGTTTGCTGTAAAATCCATTTGAAATAAATCGCTAAAAGCTCATTTTTACGTTGCTCAGCATTTAAAGCTCGTCCGGTTTGGGTTGAATAATTTCTGGTTCTTATGGGTTCTGGTTCTGGTTCTGGTTCAGAAAGATCCGGGAGAACAGAAACAACAAAACTGACGACAGAAATTGAAGTCCAACCATTATAGCAAAAGAAAATAACAATAATAACAAAATAAAAAAAGGGGGAATATGACTAGTTTGTCCAGGATGAGCACAACAAACTGACAAAAATACTAAAAAAAAAAAAAAAAACCTGCTAAATAAACTGAATAATAATAATAATATTTAAATAGTGTCACACATTTATTAAATCTGATAATACTAAATTAAATAGGAAGCCTCCTTCCCTTCTCTTCTCTGATCCAATCAGATGCATGCTCGCCTCTTCGTCGCCATGGCAACGACCAGCTGGACATCTCAGTGCTGCTCAGCAGTTACCTGACGACAGACAGATCCAGGTAAAGTACAGGTGAGGTCTGGAGCGGATCCAGGCTGGATTTTCATGTTTTTACGTTGGTTTGTTTCTAAAGGTTCTGCTCACCTGACCGGGACCGGGGGGGCGGGGCTAGTGCAAAAAGTTGTCTATCCTGGCGAAGGAGCAGGAACCGGACCGGACCCGGGCCATGAGCTGGACGCACTCGGTGGCCTGGCCCAGTGCCAGCATCAGCGGCGGCTGCTTGGGGAGGTTCTGGGATTCTGGACGGGAAGTTTTGTTTATTTAAACGCTTTCTGAGCTGCTGCGGTCAGAAACTGAAAATAAGTTAATAAACAGATTTTATTTATTCACATGACTTAATATCTGCTTATTTGATACATTTATTACTTTTCCAATTCAGCTAAAAAATTTAACAGTTAAGTTTGTTTTTACTATGCATCTTGATTTTGATTGTTTTTGTTTTTAAGTTTTAATTCTTCTTTCAAATATTAAAATATTAGAGAAAACAAAACAAAAAAGTATTAAACTGCAAACATAATAGAGTGAAAACTAAAACAAAAAACAGTGATAAAAATTTATTTTATATAATCTTAATTTTTGTGTTTATATATAAATAACTCAAAATATAACAGAAATAGGAATGAAAGTAATCATTATCATTGATAATATAATGAATACAAGTGAATAACTTGTATTTATTAATATTATCTTGACTATTAATATGATTTTTATTACTATTACTATTATTTTATTATAACTATATTATAATAATAAAATAATTATTCTTATAACAATATATATTACTATTGCTATAACATTAATAATGATAAATATTATAATATTATTATATTAATAACATCAATAATATTTCATATTAAGTTACTATATGACTAAATTAAATATTTATTACTATTACTTCATATTATTCAGTAACAATAATAATAATAATAGTATTACAACTACTACCATTATTAGAGTAATTGTTATTAATAATTAAAATAAAAATAACTATAAATTCATAATACTTCAATAAAAAAAAAATAAACCAGCACTAACATTACTAATAATTAAAGTATTGGCTCATTTTATTTTCAATTAATCTAATTTAGTACAATTTAAGAAAAATTATTTACAATAGGTTTTTCTTTTTTAAAAAAAATTAAATTAACTTTTTCTTTTACACTTTTGTTCTAATTTTAACCAAGAAGATCCAATTAATAAAAGGCACAAGGATAAAAGTTATCTTTACACATTGTATTTAAAATGTTGAGAAATTATAAAATAAATTAAAATAAATTTAATTTAAAGAAAAATAAACACTCAGCTGCATAATAACTGCTGACAAAAATCAAACTGCAGTGAATTTAAATTGATTGTTTACCCAGAATGGCGCTGTTGAGAGCGGAGCAGAGCGACTCTCTCTGCGTGGGATCCAACTGCTGGCCCACCGGGCAGTTCCAGGGGTCCGAGTACGCCAGCAGGCTGAATGCATCCTACACACACACACACACACACACACACACACAGAAAGAGAGGGTGATCGATCACAGCGGCTGAATTTGTCTGCAGGTGGCATCAAGCAGATTTATCCAGTTCCATTTCCTCATTAAATCAACATGTTTGCCTCCTGTCTCCTGATTGGCTCCTTCAATTAGACCAGCAGCCAATCAGCTCTCATCGTGAAAGATTTCAAAGTTCAACTTTTTTTTTTTGTTGCATTTCCAAACTGCACTGTATTAGGAAACAGTAATTTTTTTTGTTTGTTTATCAGAAGTTTTATTTAATCAAAAAAACTAAAGAAAAATTTAATTAGATTAATTTTATTTATTATTAGAAGTAAATCCCGTGTCGTTTTTATTTATTGGTTGTTTTCTCTCCTTCCCTCTCCGTCATCTGAACCTAAAAACTTTCCTTTCAGAGTACTATATCACTTCATAGCAACAGAAACAGCTGTTTAAGAAATAAAGAGAAAAAAATATTTTCCTACACCATTCACATCTTTTATACAATTTGTTGACAGAATTTGATTAAATTATTTTTTTCACCATAAAAAACATAAAAAAGCAGTTTTAGTTTATATTGCAGGATGTAATATGAATTTTAAAAAATAGATGTTTTCATGTTTTAGGTGTTTTTTTTATCGTTTTGTTTCAGGGTCAGATGAGACCCCTAGTGGTGAAAACAAGTCATGACACCACGATGAGAAACTATTGGTCACTTCGACTCCGGAACATTATTCCTGTATGACTGAGCAGTTTATTCTTTATTTAGCTCATTTCATTAATCAACTTGTTCAAAAAACCTTCAAAATCACTTCTTTGAGTTCTCAAAAAAACATAAAGGGAAAACACTTTTCAACATCTTGTAGAACTAATGTTTTACTGAGACACAGCAGTTTGATTCATTTGCATATTTAAGTATTTTTATTTACACATGGTAATTGATTTAAATTGTTTTGTTGGTCAAATAAGTGTGCATTTAAATTTATTTAGCTACAAATATATTTAAATACATTTACATTTATTTATCCACAGATACATTTAAATGGAGACCTATTAAATAAACCTATAATGTGATTTTGCATATATTTATATATGTTTTTGTTTTATTCTAGTGAAAGGAAAGGTTAAAGGAAAGCTAAAAGGATGGGACATGCTAAAATATATTTTGTTTTGAAGTTACATATTTGTTTGGTCAAATAAAATATTTAGAAAAGCAAAAAATATTGAATATCATTATTGGGGTATTTAAAAAATATATTGTGATATTATTTTTGGCAGTATCACCCATCTCTAGACATGTTCTATTTAACTACAGCAGTTTGTTTCATTTGTGTATTAAAGTATTTTTATTTACACTTGGTAACTGATTTATATTTATTTATCCATTTGACCTTTTCTGTGACACACAAAATGTATTTTGTAAAAATGTACATGTATTTTTTTATTCTAGCAACTATTTGTGAAGTAACAAAAAAAATTGTCTAATTTGAAGTTACATATTGTCACTTTCCTAAAATATTGGCCTAAATCATTTTTGGATGATTTTGGTAAAAAAAAAAAAAAAAACACACAAGAAAAAGCAGAAAATGTGGGATATGTGTTGTGATATTATTTTTTGTCAGTGAAAAAGGTAAAGGTGAGTTTCTGCAGCTGGGTTACCTGTAACATCTTCTTGTGCGTGGTGTTGGTGCCGTAGTCGTGGCACAGTTGTTCGCTGAGCGCCTGCAGCTCCCGTCCGAACTGGATCATCCTCTCTGTGGCCGCCTGGTTCCCCCCACACAGCTGCTTGCTGCTCCTGCGGCCCTCATCTGCAGGCGACATGCAATGATTTCAGTAATCCATTCATTGATCAGTTACTCCGATGAATAATCTATCAATCAGATTTAAAACAAAAAAAATAATTGGCACAATCTGCTGATTTTTCATTAGTTTTTTTTATTTTTAATTGTTCCTTTTACTTTAAGCACTTTAAGCATTTATACTATAAATCTTGATTTTGATTAACTGTTTTTGTTTTTCAATTTTTATATCTGAATCTATCAGAGTGAGGTGACACTACATGGATAAAACCACAAAAGGCAAAATTGTTAGACTTTGTAAATATTAAACCAAAACAAAACCAAAAAAAACAATGATGACAAGTTTCTATCATTTTAACTCGGGTGTTTAAGTTTGAATGATTCAACATATATCAGCAGTATTAAGGGCTTAACTACTGATTTTTTTGTTTGTCTACTCCAGCCAATGATTAATCGATTACTAAATTAGTTGATAATTGTTTAACAGTTCCAGCCTTGAGGCACTACATATGCAGAAAACACCCAGGATTCCAGGAGAAGGCGTGGTTTTTCGACCTGTGACCCCGTTGCAGATGCTGTTGTCGTCGGGCTGCAGGATCTCTTCATGCCGGTACGTGCCGTTCATGATCCGCGCCGCCGAGCCGTCCACCACGCCATTGGTGTAATGCTCTGCCTCGATCTCCATCTCGCTGTCGCTGGCACAAACGCAAACAAATCCGGGGTTAAAACGACAAATTTGTTAAAGACGACAGGAATTAACTGGAAGATTGATTCCAGTAAACCATTTAGAGGCTCTAAGACTCAGTTGAGTAAGAAATAATCCGATTAGATTCACAAAGCAATGTTTAATTTTTAATGAATATCTATTAAATGATATTTTTAAGTCAAGTTTATTTGTGTAGAACACTTCAGCGATTCAAATGTTTTCCATGACAAAAATATGAAACGACAAACAGCAAGAAACATACACTGCAAAAACACAAAATCTGACCAAGTAATTTTCCTCTAGTTTCTGTGCAAATCTCTTGGTAAACTTGAAATAAGACAAAACTAACTTAGAAGTAACTTTACAGCAAGAACCAGGAGCTTGTTTTGAGTCAATAATTCCTTAATATTGATGAAAAAGTTCTAGTTCCACTGGTAGATTGTTTCATTTAGAGTATGGGAAAAATTGTCATAAGTGAAATAATCTGACAGTGAAACTAACAGTTTTTGCACAAACGCAGCACAAATATTTGACACCAATTTTGTCTGAGTTGAATAATGTGGGGTTGGCGCTGATGGACATTTTGACCTTTAAACTTTCATTAATATCTTCAAAGGAAAAGCAGCACAAACAAAAAATGTTGATGCATAAACGCAGCCAAGTTGATTAGCACCAATTTTGTCTGATTTGAAGACCTTTCATGACCTTTGGAAATATTTACTAATATCTTTAAAATCAGCAGCACAAACAAACATTTTTGCTGCACAAATGTAGCACAAATATTTGACAACAATTCTGTTGGATTTGAAGAAGTTGAGACATCAGACATCAAGCAGGTGTCTTCTCCAAAAGTTTTCGTTAGGAAATGATTTTTTAAATATGAACAAGAATCAAAAATCTGACATTTTATGTCCACAGGCGTATTAAACGTCTTCCTACCTGGTTTCCTGGTTGCTGTTGGCGCTGTGCGGCTGGCTCTTGGTAGAGTCGGAGGAGTTGGACTCGGAGTAGTTTATGGAGGACGGGGAGGAGGAACTGGATGAGGAGGTGGAGGAGGAGGCGCTCGGGTATTTGATGCTGCTGCCGCCGTGAACCTTCGCCTTGTTGGGCGGGGCGACGCCGTTACTGCAGGTGGGGCTTTCCGCTCCTGTTGGGATGCAGAAACACACACCTGGTTCTCTCAGCGCCCTGTGAGTGTGTGTGTGTGAGTGTGTGTGTTTTCGTACCTCCACTGTGGACGTGCGTGCCGCTGGCGGCGTGCCGCGGGCTGAGGTTGGGGGAGCCGGGGTAACTGTCCTGGGATTTTGGGGAGCGAACCGTCAGGCAGCGAACCTCGCTGTCCGTCCCGTTCACCATTTCCACGAACTGCCGACACCTGCAGGGCAGCGTGAACTGGGGTTACTGGTTGTACTGGGATTCTATAAATTGATTTTATTGATTAATCTAATTTTTGGTTTATGAAGATTTAATTTATGAAAAATCTGGGGGGGTTTTCACCAATGCATTCCTTGGGTTTCTTTAGTTCAAAGTGATGTCAGCACACTCAGGGCAGCCATCTTGTTTTACTGGTTCTTTTATATGAACTTTGAATTCAGGTCAATGCTACGATGGAATAATAGGAAAACTACTAATACTATCATTTTTTACAAGAATAGTCATAGTATAACAGGAATACAGTCATACGACAATAAAGTCAAAATAATATGAGAATAAAGCTCTAATGTTATACAAGGAATAATTGGAATAAAAGGAACTTTTGGAAAAGATTTTCTGTCATTTGTAATTTCTTTTTTCAAAAGAAAGTAAATCCAAAAAAAGCGATTAAAATCAGAAATCTGAGATTTTTTTTCCTCAGATTTCTGCAGCTGCAGCTGGGAGTGGACTTACTTCAACATGAAGAGCAGATTGGGGTTGCGTTCCAGCAGACCCGGGTAGAGCTGCTGGGTGGCGTCGATGGCTTCGCCGACCCGACCCGCCAGAACCAGCTTCTGTATTCCTGCAGAACAGAGCTGATGTTCACACAGGAACTGAGACGGAGGCTCACGCTGGACGATTCACTCACTCTGCCTGTTCTTTATAGATGTCTGGTCCTCCTGTATCGTGGTCTCTGTGGCTCTAGCAAACGCTGTTGCAGTTGCACAATACCCATGATGCACCAGGTAGCTGGACACCATGCTGAACACAGTAGAGGAAAATACACTTCGGTTTACAAAACAGAGCATCATTGTCTGCTAACGCGAAAACGCAAACCAACCAATGCTAGTCATCGTTGGCTAGCAGTTTTTTGCCCTCCAGCAGGGACATCACATTGCGACACATCTAAAACAACAGGATTAAACTAATTTTAGGTGATTTTCTTACTTCTGTAGGACGGCCTGCCACTCCCCCAGCCGCTCGCCGATCGGGAAGCTGGTGATCATCCCGTGGATCTTTGCCCGCCACTCACTCATGTAGTCCTCGATATCGAAGACGAAAGGCTGCTGGCCAAAGTTGGCGTCGACGATCTCTCCGGGCGTCTGGAGCCCCACGGTGGGGTACAGGTTGGGCTGGGAGAGATTCAGACAACAATCAGACTTTATCAGATAAATAAAATACCAAACTGCATCAGGAAGCTGATATTTTTCCTATTTTAATAGCTTTGTTGATTCAGGAAACACAACAGCAGATCTTTTCTAGCAGCAAATATTCACTGAATCTCAAAGATGACTGACAAAATCCCTAAACGCTGAATAAATCCTTGTTTCACTGCAACTTTTCTCCATCAACCACAATGCTACTGCAACACGGACAACGTCTGTGCTAGCATGTAGGATATGGGATGTTTCTGCACCTCTACCATCAGATTTAGCTTTGCAGCTGAGGAAAGAAAGAAAGATAATTAAGACAGAGAGATTTAAAGAGAGCAAAAAAAGAGCAAAATAAAGAAAAATGAATAAAAAAGAGAGAACCAAAGAGTGAAAGAGAAAGAGATAAACAGAGCAAAAGAAGACAGAAAAAGGGTAGAGAAAGAAATAAAAAGCAAAATAATATGAGTGAAATAAAGAAAGTAAAAGAACGTAAGAATGAAAGAGCAAAAGAAAAAGTGAAAGAAAAAGCACTTTTAGTAACAAAAGAGAAAAGAAAGTAAGCAAAAGAAAGAGGAAAAAGTCAAAGAGAAAGAGCAGAAGAAAAGAGAGCAAGAGTGAAAGAAATTCAAAAGAAAGACAGAAAGAAAACAAAAACAAAGCAAAAGAACAAAAGAGGAAAAAGTGAATAAAAAAATGAAAGAGCGAAAGAAAAAAGCCAAATAAAAGTACAAGAAAGAGAGCAAAACTGCAAATGACAAAGCAAAAGAAAGGAAAAAAAGAGAGAGAGTGAAACAAAGAAAGAAAATGAAGGAGTTAAATCCAGATCTGGAAATCTTTTCCGTATTTCTCCAGCTTTTAGGAATCTTTCATTCATGGATTATTCACATTAAACTCCTGCAACATCAAACCAGAGAAGAAGAGCCCGGTGGGAGCCGATTGGCTGTGATACTCACAGGAAGGTCCGTGAAGGCAACACCTGCGGGAACAAAGCAGAGGAATTGGTGAGAAACTCGGACATGGCACCGCGCCGCCGCGCCGCCAAGAGAGCGACAAACCTAGGCTGATGCCGTTCTTGGTGTAGAAGCAGGTGTTGTTGATGAGGTTGACGCAGCAGCCAATCACGTCGCCTGTGGTGAAAGTAGGCCCGTACGGCTGGCCCGTCCCAGAGGAGCAGAACGAGTGGCCGTCGTCGCCATGGTAACCGTACGAGTGCTTGTCCCATCCTGAAGAAGAGGAGGAAGACGAGGATCAGATTTTACACTATGGAGCCCAACAGCAGGAGGAAGAGGAGTGAGGAGGAAGAGGAGTGAGGAGGCGGTTACTCATCAACTCAGCTTTTTATCAGAATGATGCTGAAATTTCACACAAACTCTCTACCAGCCTGCAGTTCACTGGATGGCCAGCAGGGGGCCGGAAAAAACTGGTGAGTTGCTGCTGACAGGAATAACATGAACCAGAACCAGAACAAAGAACCATGAACCAGAACCAGAGCCAGAACTAAGAACCAGAACCAGGAGAAAGCTTTCAGCTCATCACTGGTTAAATGCTTTTTTCCACTCCTGTTTTCGTAAATATTATCCATCATCCATCCATTTTCTGTGCCCCCCTGTCCCTAATGGGGTCAGGAGGTGCTGGTGTCTCTCCAGCTACGTTCCGGGCGAGAGGCGGGGTCACCCTGGACAGGTCGCCAGTCTGTCGCAGGGCAACACAGAGACAAACAGGACAAACAACCATGCACACACACACTC
>CAEFZY010047290.1:0-10800 GCA_903066815.1 Brachyrhaphis roseni | reverse complement strand
ATTTCCATCTATTCAAACACTTTTTCGAAAAACAAACGAGAGATTTGCGCAATAGAATCCACTCGGCGCACGCACGCGTTATGTGACACGCGCTCCTCGATTATTTATTTTTTATGCAATTATTTATATTTCGCCAGTTCTTGTATTAAATGATCCATCACTGAGCAGACATCCTTCTATAAGCAAACGGAGGTTTCACAGAACACTGAGCCATTTCCTCCTGACTTCCTGAGAATTTAATAAAGAGGGATCAAATAAAACAAAGCAATGTTAAACCGTCTATCGGCTCCAAGCGACTTCTGGTCACCATGAGAGATGATTTGGGCTAGCAGCAGAGTTTGGAAAGAGAAACTGGCAGCTTGGCTGTTCCTGTCCAGTTTCACACAGTGTGGAGGTGAAAGACCCTCCACTGCGAGGTGACCCCTGACCTTACCTACGGCTGACATGAGGAGATATTAACGACATATAAACCTGCCGGGACACCCAACTGAGCCTCATCTTTCATTTCCTCTGCCCCCTAAATCCCACAGCATCCCACTAACCAAATGTTCTGATCCAAATCCTGCAGTTTTCAGAGTAAACCAATACTTTTGTTCTTTCAAGGTGGTAAGAAAAAGATAATGACTGTTTCTCCATTTTGCTCCATTATGATTATAATTCTTCAGTTTAAAAAAAAAACAAACAATCCATCCTCATCATCATGTTGTCAACACAGCAGCTCTGCTGCTCTCACAGCAGCTCATCTGAAAAATGATGGGTGACAGTCAAAACAGTGAGCTGCTACACGAAGCTAAAACAGCCACAACATAACTAGTACATGGAGAAGAGCAATTAGCATGCCTCTTTATTTATTTAAAAGAAACTCTGTTATTTGGAGCAATTTATCCTGTGAGGCAAACATGCAGGAAAACCCAAAAGTTGATTATAAAGTGATGGCAGTCGAACCAGAGTGGCGCCTGCAGAGCCAATGGGCTCCATGACAGCACGTGCCTGGTGCAGGGCAACTCTCTGATGCTTGAGATGGATTTTAGGTAAGACTTTATTTGACAGGGTGTGCATAAGACTGACATGACACTGTCAAAAACATCAACGTAACACCTGTCATGAACATGAAGGAGTCTCTATGAATGTCTATGACTGTTGTCATGAAGTGTCATTCTGTAAATAATGACACTTTTAATGCAAAGTTGCTCTAAAAGTTGCATTAACATTCCATTAAAATTCCATTAAAAGTGCCAACTTTGTATTATTTTATAAATAATTACACTTTAATGCAAAGATGGCACTTTTAATGGACTTTCAGTGCAACTTTTCTTTCAATGCAAAAAAATTGCTTTTTTTGCACTAAAAAAGCAAAAATGACTCTTCATTTTTGCCGAATGACACTTCATGACAACAATCATAGACATTCATAAAGACTTCATGTCCATAACAGGAGTCATGTTGTGTTTATGACCGTATCATGTCAGTCTTATGCACAGCCTGTCAAATAAAGTGTTACCGGATTTTAAAAGTCGGTAGAGTTCCCATGTCGGTGCAGCAAAGTATTGAACATACTTTCAATTTACTGCTTAGCTGTTAGCATCTTACCAACAAAATAAACAATCTAAAGGAACTAGATAACTTCAAAAACTATAAGAATGGTATTAAGTATTAATTATCTTTTAATATTGATTTTGAAATTAGAAATGTTGGCATTGTGATGACACTATTTTTTTAATGATTTTACACATGCATATATGCATTATCTCAGCAATCCATTAATTCATTGAGTGTTGTTCTGCTTATAAAGTGCACGGATTATTACATATAAATACTCTAAATGGATGAACAATTTCATCCACAAACATTATCCCGATATTGGCATTAACAACATATTTTGACTTGTTGGTTTTGGTTGGATTAACTGGGAAAGTGGAAACAGTGACAGGACAGTTTCATCCAGGAACCAGCTGCTGCTCCCATCGGTAATAATTATGGAAGGAAGGAATCCTGAAGGGATTCTGCATGTCTGCTGGCCTGCTGTAGACACACGGAGTGAAGTAAAAGTGAAGAAAAATTAGGCAGTTTTGGTGCAGAATGATCATTTTCTTTACCTTCTAATTAAAGAGCTTATTAATTCAGTCAAGAGTTTGTTATTTCCTCTGTGCCGGCTTTCAGCCTCTCATCAAGCCAGATTACACCCGGGACTTCACTCCAGACACAGCTAATTGCTGAATTTCCCTCTGAATTACTGTAACATAAATTAGAGTACTGTACACATTAAAATGGCCACAATGGGTTCTTCTTTCCGTTGAGACATGGCTTTCATACCCATTTAATATTTTCACATTTTGTGTCATACTAACAGAGTACAGCATCTGGAATAATAAAGTATCCATGGTTCACCTCTTTACAAATGAAAATCTTAGAAGTTCAACATGTAGTTTTATTCAGTTTCCTATGCTCTGACACCCCTAACCAAATTCCAGTTTAGCCTTCAGACATGACAGAATGAGCATTATTCTGAGAATCAGATAAGAGGTTCTTGGTCACTCAGGAGAAGCTGCAGAGATCTACAGCTCAGGTGGAACAATCTGTTGAGAGGACAACTGGAGGTTTGCTCTGAGTTGATGAGAAGCTGAATGGATCTAAATAAATAACTGAGGTAAGCAGGTATGTGACTCTTATGTGAATGGATCAGAAGGATGGCACATAAAGAAATCAGATTCTAAATAAGGTCATTTAATGACACGCTTTCCTGTCACATCTCTGTAAAATAGAAACTCACTTCCACTTATAGAGGATGTAGGTCTGGTGTCTGAAAGCTCTGTGTATGACTGCCAACTGGACACAGAAATGAGTCATTTTCCTAGTTTTTCTTTACTCTTTTTTTAATTTTTTTTTTTACATAAAAAGACCTTGTTAATAAATAAGTCATTTTTCTTTCTAAAAATAAAGAAGAAGAGGATGAAGGGGTTAACCCTTTCACAACATTTTTACCAGCGTTGCTCTGAGAAGTAGCTCCTACAATGAGCTGAGCAGGTGCGTAGTTCCATCAAGTGTTTTGATGATTCTAGGTTAAGCCCAAAAAATACCCCACTTTGACATTGTGTCGAATGTTAGTGCAAAATTATTAGGTATAGTGAAATGTTAAAGTCACGTTAAAGTCCTGAGGTGTGCAGGAATCAAAGAAGTGGAACAGACTTAACAAAATGTTGCAGGATTCCATTAGTTTCTGCTGGAGATGTTTGTCCTGCTGGGTTTTTAGATTTGACGGATCTCTGGCTTGTTTTTCCCATGAACCTTTTTGATGCGATGCCTCGCAGGGCAGGCAATTTATTTCACAAACATAAGGCAGATAGCGCTACAAACAGCTTAAGAAAAGCGATACCAAACACTGTTTCATGACAGCTATAGTGGGCCCATCTATCCTCTGGGTTATGAATTATGGATCACTGTTAATAGCCTTTTTCTCCCTTGTTTAACCTTTTGTGGCCAGATGCTTCTGCCTGATGGCTGCTGCTTCTTGGACTCCCTTACTCTCTTCTTGTCCCCAATATCACACTCCTGATCACAATTTTACTGTCTCGTTATTAAATTACACGATGCAGAGGCTTCAGTGGCTCAGGGAGAAGAAGGCAGGTTAAGTCTCTGGCCGACTGACCCTCTCTGAGGACTTAACCCACCGTCCCACCTCGCTGCTGCATAATGGATGAAGGACAGGCATTGGTAGGGAGGAGTGGAAGCAGGCCCTTATTACCTTGTGATTCATTTTTAATGAGGTAAACAGGTCTTTCCAGGTCACCTGAACGCTCAGAAACACATACCCATGGCGAACAGTGTGTCTTCCCCGTCGCCTTCCTCAGTGCTGCCCATTTTGACATCCACCATGGCTGCAGGGCCTGCATAGCATAATTAGGCCTCACTGTCATTGACAGAACGTGTCTCACTTCCCACTGAGTCCTCTTCTGTTCTTCAAGTCAGATGGCACCAATTATACAGTGGAAAGAAGACCTTATTAGAAGTGCTCCAGGCAGCCTTTGCCTTACTTTTCCTCTTAGGTTGAACTTCTCAGAACTGAGGTGCACACCACGACTACCAGCACTACAAATACATCACTAGATACTTTCATATAGTTGATCTCATTGCACTTTGCAGCTCATTGAATTGAATTGTAAATGTTTAATAGAGCAACTGTTTAAAGGGGCAGAAATATGTGGTTCCCAGGTACATAGTGCTATTTTATAGCACAATTAAGTAACTGTTACCTTCAGTTGTTATAAAAATGCGGCATGTATTAAAAATGACTTAAAGGAAATTTCACTTTGAAATTGTGTCTCTGTCTCTTTAAGAAACTCCTGGTCTTTCTGAAACTCAACCTTCAGAAAGTCATCACAATGTTTTTAGTAGCTCCTAAAATGAGTTTAGCAGATGGGCAGTTCAACCAGGTGTTCGCTAATTCCAGCTGGCTAGTCTGAAGGAGCTGAGTGAGTGAGCCCTCACTGAGTGAGTGAGCTCTGTGTGAGGGCTCACACAGAGCTTAGGAGGAAGCCCTTAGGATGGGAAACTGCAGCTCACAGGAGGAGCTGTGTCCTCTAAGGCGGGGCTAGGTCCACCCAGGTGTTTTGCACAGATGAATGGTTTCCATGGAGATTAAAGGATTCATCAAATATGCATGAAGAATCAAGGTAACACTCCAGGTATGTTCTTGATGAGGGAATAACATCATAACATGATGAATACTGGCCTTTTATGAATAATAGAAATAAACACTCTCCGTAGTCACTGCTGGTGTCTGAACAGATAAATAACTGGCCGTGATCAGTGCCTGGTCAGTTGGAAACACAATAATTAAATCTTTTTTCCAATCGGTGAACACACCACACCTAAACACAACAGGCAATGCTGAAAACTCTTCAGTGTCAAAGTGGTTACTGATGTTATGCATAATATTTTACTGGGGCATGTTGGCTATTCACTGAGACTGCTACAACAAACAGCTAGTCTGTCATTGTTCTCCTGAACCAGTTATGTACTTTTGCCATTTTGATCATTTTATACCCGACTTTTTCAGTACAAAAGAAGCTGCATATTAAAACATAATTTGGCAAACAGAAATGAGAGAAGTTTTTATCCTGTTTGTAACCTTTAGGAAATCTCAGGATTAATATCAGCATCTACATCATCTTTTGCAGGGAATACATGCAAAAACTGCTGTCCACAGATTGTAAAGCTAACCATGCTAATTGTTGATAGGCAGTTAACTTCAGATGACTCTTATAAAATAGTAAAACCATGTTTATTGGAGTTTGATCACACATGAAGTGCTGTTCATCCTATGCCTGAAAGGAATAGTTTTGAATATTTGAAGTCATTCTATATTTTGCGGTTCCTGTAATAGAAAGATTTCACAGCTCATCCCTGGTCCCTGGTGCAATCCTAACCATTTCAGAAAACTCATTTTAGCTGATTTTTGCTAATTAAAACAACTCAAACTGAAAGCTCTGGACTTGTGGTGTAATATGCAGTATTAGCAGATATTAAACATCTACAGTTTCACAACAGATTGCTGTACCCTCAGAATAAATTCTGTTACAAAATTCTGCTGAAATGAGAGTGGTAGAGAGGAAGGGAATCAGTCCCCCTGATAATACTGAAATTGTGAAAAAGCTCAAAACCGAAACCCTGTTGTAAAATCCCAGTTTAGTCAACTTGGCAGACATGGAGCCGTGTGGAGAGTCAATCAATCAGTTGACTCTCCACAATTGATTGATCGATCAACCAATCAAGTTTATTTGCACATTTCAGGAACAAGGTAGCTCAAAGTGCCTTACATCATAAAAACACAAAAAAATTAACAATTAAAACATTTCACTTTTGTATAGTGGGAGAGGTTTCAGCTGAGAGGGGCGTAATCAGGAGTGACTGCATTAAAGAAGAAGAAAGACTCATGAGTCATGTTGCCTTCAGGAACGAGGGTACTGTGAGAATTGTGGCTAGATGCAAAAACTGAAAAAAAAAAAAAAAAAAAGATGGTTGTGTTTTAGACAGTTTTCAATTTCAAGTTTTAGTTTTTTGATTACAATTTTGCTTTGACAAAACATTTGGCCCTAATTTAGTTTCGTAGTAAACCAGCTAGCTGGGTGACCAATTGTTCTCAGGATTTATTTCCTTTCTCACAAACTTACTGTGACTTTAGATAAATGAACTATTACTGACAATACCTTGACCGAAACTTATTTTTAAAAAATTCAAACCGTTCCTTCGAAGATAAATTTGACTCAGCTAAAACTGACATTATTGGGTCAAAACTGTACAGAAGCCAGAGATCAGAATTTGGCAGGAAATCTCAGATCAGTGAATCTCAGGTATTCAGTTATGCTTTACCTAGTTTGTGACACACACACACCCCCACACTTGCTGTCTTTTTTAGTTTTGCTATTTCTTTGTGTCTCACGTTATTGCAGCATTCACTCCCCCCCCCCTATATGCCAAATGACAGCAGATAAAACTGAACATTGTTGTGCTCTAATGGAAAGAAAATGGGCTCCCTCAAGCAGGCGCCTCGTACCGGAGTGGCAGAAATTGGATGACAGGCGAGAATGCATGTACGAGGCATCATCTGGGAAATCAAACCTGCTCAGCTCACTTGCTCTGAAAGTCGGCATACAGGTACACCTTCGCAAACAGGGAGGTGGAGAACTCCCACAGCAATTCTCCGTGAAGCCTGCCGGGGCTGTGAAGAAGAGGAGAGAAGAAAAAAGAGAGAGAGAGTCAGAGAGAGCGTGTGACAGGAAGGTGAGAACAGGAACAGATGGAGAGATGTGGAGTATCTACATTTCCAGTCATTTAAAACAGGTGCTATACATAGCCAAGCTTCCAGCCCATCATTTCATCTAAATGATATCATTACAGCTGAGAGTCATTAAAAAAAAGATCCTTTTTCTCCAGACTACATAGATTTCCACAATCTCCCCAGGGAGCGAGGATAAAAATGAATTTAAGGCCCCTGAAGACACAGAATTTGCTTTTTTATCACCACATATCCTGGCTGCACATGTGCCACTGGGCTGCATACGGGATTAGTTTGGATCTTTTTTTTATCTGCCTGACTGGCTACCGGCTCTCTCACCGCGCCGACGACGACCGTTTCCCCCCGCTGAGAAAAGCTTTGCGTTCAGCCGGGGAAAAAAAACTCTCGAGCACACGCTCCCCCTGCTGATGTTCAGTATGGATCTTCAGTCATATCCCTCCACTCTTCATCAACATGTGGAGCATTTGATATTGGAAGAGCAGATTTCCCTAAAGGCTGCCTTACATCAGTTAGAAAGAGATATATTTATTTAGCTTCAAAAGAACATCTTCCTCTGAATCTACATGAAGAATTTTACTGAGCAGATGCTGAATGATACATCAAGCAGAAAAGAAACAAAAAAACCCTTACCTTCAACTTATCGCCACCAGCGAGAGCTTGCACGGCGAGGTTGGGGTCAAACTCAGACTTAATGAGAGTCACCCTACGCACTGGAAGGAGCTTTGAAGTGGCAGCTTCTATCCACCTCACAGAACAGAGGAGTGATGGATCAGATCCGCCTGACACCGACTCCTCCTGAGTTCTTTGTTCCTGTGTTTATTTCTGGCGGTTCTGCCCGGTTACACCGGATCGCGCAGAATGCCCGGTAATTGCAGCCAGCATATGTTTGGTACCCCAAGCAAAGTCTAATCAAGAGGTGGTGGCGGACAGGACTGTTTGATCCAGGCTGTCGGCTCTCCACGGTGGTCTTTGCCTGAGCAGTTAAACAGATGAGTCACTTAAATCAAACTTTGCTTTTTCGCCTAAATAACCATTACAGTCATCTGTAGGTTTTGATGGACTCTGATGGCTCAGGGCGATAAAAGCTGATGAATGGAATCGAAGGAGGCAGTAGTTGTAGTAAATGTGCACAAATCCCGGTCTGTGTTCTGCTAATGTCAAAAAAGCACAATTACACAATTGCGGTGTTTCCATGAAATAATTAAATAAAATTAAAATCACATGTGAATAAGCTTGTTGATGCGATAAGTCATTAGAAATAATTCAGTCTTGGCCCTAGCGCTCATCGTCTGTCATCCATCAGAGGAGACGCCGGCATTGGAGCAACAAGCCCTGCCTACTTGTGAACAAATATGTATGTGGGCGTATTTTGGGAAGTTTTAGTGTGTGATTTTATGGAAGAGTTATGGATTCAACACGTTGGAATGACACACAATGTTTTATAAACTGTGATTCTGTGAGAGCTCTGGTGGAGCCAACTGCTGAAAAAACCCCCCATCATCCTCCTGCTACTTCCTGTTGTCTTCTTTGTCGTTTCCGCCAGTAGTAACATCCGGCTGTTGATCAAGTGACTTGTGGTGCGAAAAAAGTGTTGCCATTGAAGTTTTACAAAATATATCTATTTCAAAATGGCTGAAAAACCACCTCATAAGTTTTTTTCAAAATAATGTTTTTTTCTAAATTGACACGTTTCCATTAAGCAAATTTATTTTCATAATTTCAATTTTATGCTTAGTGGAAACTAATGAATTACACTAAAGCTCCTCCTGCTGTGAATGCTAATGCTAGTTAGCAGAGCCACCGATTATGGTGGTTAAACAATTTTCCTCTAACATTAGGTAGCTTCTCTGCCATTACCACAGCTGCAACAGACTGTCAATCTTGAGCTTGAACACGCTGAAGAGGGGAGCATGTGAGCAGCGCATACTCAAGCATGTTTGACAGCAGCAACACCTTACGCCTGGCTCTTATTTGTTGTTTCCAACTCAGTGGTGTATTTCTGCAGATGTCAGTGGGGAACACTGGAAGAGAAGAGCTAGATTTTTTGCACAGAAAATCTGTCTCATGTTGCCGGGAGATAAAGTTATTTTAACGAATATGTAAAAAATGTTGTAAAAGTTTCGTACTGCAGCTCTGTCACCCTCTGGTGTATGATCCTGGACAGCCTCATGGCCGTTGCTGACTATTTATCCTGGCAAACTAACGCATAAGGTTATGCATACAGTGTTTCTGTCAAGGATTGTTTTCCATATTGTCTTTTGTTTTGAAAAATATTTTAAGTTGTTTTGCATTTTAGTTAGTGTTAACTCCTGGCTGTTCCTTCCAGTCATGTTCACTTTACGTTTTACAGGTGTTGCTCTGACCACCAAACACTTTTCAACCCCCAAGTTCACCTGAAACATTCAGGCTCATGGATTCTTATTCTAAGAGTTTATTGTAAGGGTTTTTGTTTTAATCTACTTTTACAAATGTCCCTTTAACTATACATTTATGTGTCTCTTATATTTATGGTAGCTATGGATGTTGTTTTTTCCCATTTTTGTCCTTTTCAAGTACCTTGCAGAACTATTCACACAGTTCATATCTGTGTGATTTCCAGCTGTTCTGGTTCTGCTCTCAGTGGTTTGTTAGAGAACATGCAGCACCATGAAGACCCAGAAACACACTAGAAATCTCAGGCAGGATGCTTAGGCCGTAAAATGATGGCTTTGAACATTTCACTGAGAAAATGTCTGCTTTCAACGCAGCGTTACACTGACAAGCTCAGCAAAGAAAGCATCATTCAAGGAATCATTCAATGTTAACTCTAGGATGAACGCTTAGCTAAGGTGAGATATTCTGTAGACTGTAGAACAGCTGGTGGCCTTTAGTATTCTTCACTTTGCTACGGATTACCCGATTCATAGCGGAAGCCAATGTTTTTTTTTACTTCCACTAGCGCTGTTGTTTACGGTTGCTGAGTTACACATTTGCTGTTGATTAAAGCTTTTCCCACTGCAGTTTATTTTACCTGTTATAAACGACAACACACCGGAGGTGAATACACTGTAAGGATGTTTTTAAAAGCGATGAGGACAACTCACGGACAGTGTGTCACCCGTCACTTCTGATGGACAGCCGGACGTTAGCCCTAACAGCATTATTAATGACCTCATATTTTCCAAAGTCGTTCGTGGCGAGGAGGACCTGTGTGATTACAAGAGCACTGAGGCGTAAAATTACCTGAACAGCAACAAAATTGATGAAGTAATGCTCAACAAACAAGGCAACTTTATTTTTCCTAAAGCAGCCGCAGACCAAGCCAGAGCATATCACCCAAGCTAAACAGTTAGCATGGCTCATGCTAAGGGAGAGAGGGGTGAAGGAGATAGTCAGTGTTCTATCTTTTTAAGGTGTCTACTTGAATTTAGGATATTTAGGGATATGCCATTTATAGAGTTATTTTTCAAATGAACCTGACCTACTGTAAGCATTAGTCTTATAAGTTTTATGTTGAAAATTGAATTGGAAAAGTATTTATCCTACCTAATATTTGTTATTTTGTCATTATGTTGTGTGTTCTCATTTTAATCTTTGTATTACTAGGATTTGCACAAAAGGTTATATTTTCATCTGATAACATAAATGTAAAGTATTAAATGCAACAATATGATCAATTGCTCAGTACCTTAGAAATCCATCCATCCATTTTCTTTACACCTTTGTCCCTAATGGGGTCTGGAGGTGCTGGTGTTTATCTCCAGCTGCGTTCCGGGCGAGAGGCGGGGTCACCCCCAACAGGTCGCCAGTTGCCTGAACTGGCGACCTGTTGCAGGGCAACACAGAAACTGACAGGACAAACAACCACGCACACACACACACACCTAGGGAGAATTTAGAGAGGCCACATGTGCCTACATACAGACGGTACACAGAAAGAGTTTTCAAAGTTTTAGTAATATACCTTAGCTTTTCTTTCCAAACAGTGCCTGTGACGCGGCAGTAACACAGCAGCAACACGGTAG